>NEWO01000007.1:3116656-3133907 GCA_003013225.1 Phalaenopsis aphrodite
GAATAAGAATTTGAAAGTGGCTTTCAAGAATTGTAAGTGATGCTCTTCTACTTCCATTAATAAAAATAAAATTAGGTTATGAGTATGCTAAATAGTTCTCCTAATAATTAATCTTTTCTTTCTTAAGTTTCTATTATTTAAAAAGATTTCAAGAATATTTGTTCTTGTGATTATAAATGGGCTAAACAGAGGGTTAAATACTCGTCATTCTAAAGGAGAGGATGACATTCTTTTTTTTCATCAATAAAATAAGATTAGAATAAGTTTTAATTTTATTAAAGAGATTCAGAACACTGACAATATTGTTTACTTGCAGAAAGATATTGTTAATATTGTCATTAATTTTTATTCTTCTTTATTGAATAGTATTTGCTCTAAATTTAATGTTTGCAAGCATTTTTTTTTTCTCATTCTAACTTTATTTTTATTGTTGATAGTGATGGTTTAATCATGAATTTTACTGATAATGATATTAAGCAGGCTTTTCATTATATTGGTAGTAATTAATCTCTTGGGTCTGATGTTTTCTCTTCTACGTTTTTTTTAAATAATCTTGGAAAATCATTGGCTCATATTATATTAATATTGTTAAGTATTTCTTTAATACGACTAAATTATCTTATATAATCAAGCATTCTGCTATTGTAAGTATTCTCAAAAAATTCTAGTGGTAATTCTTTTGATAACTTTAGGTTTATTTTTTTATAACACTATTTATAAAGTCGTAATTATTGTTCTTGTTAATTGTCTTAAGCTCATCCTTTATAGCAAATTTTATATTTCTCAAGATATTTTTTTTCAAAATGTCATGACATTGCTGATAACATAATTTTAGCCAATGAACTTTTATTTGGTTTTAATCCTAACAATGCTCCTAAAATTTTTTGCTCCAAAATTAATTGGAGAAAGCTTTTGAAAAATGAACATGTTTTTTCTCTATGATAAGATGGAGAGTATATGTTTTCTTTTATATTTATTAAGTGTATTAACACTTATACTTCTGATGATTACTTTTCAGTTCTTATTAATAGTCAATTGAAATGTCTCTTTTCCTTTTCTTCTGGTTTAATACAAGGTTGTCATCTTTCTTCTTTTTTGTTTTTGCTATTATCACGGATGCCTTGTCTACTTGGTTGAAAACTCATAACATCATCATAACTGGTTATAATTATATAAATAATTTAAATAAAGTTTCTTACTTGATCTATGCTGATGATTTTTTTATTACGGGTAATGTGAATGTTAATTCTAGTTTTTCTTAGATTTTGTATTACTTTAGTCCAACTTCTAATTTGCATGTTACTTATTCAATATTAGATTTTATTTTTTATAAGTTGTTGAGGCTCAAATTTAAATTTGTGTTTGTAATTACTGTAGTTTTTATGTTAAATATTTTCCTTGGAACTATCTTAACATTCTTATTAAACATTCCAAGATTAACTTTAATGACTGTAACAATATTTTAGATAAGCTTTATGATTAGTTGGCGGGTTAGAAGCAAAAATTATTATCTACAGCTAGTCATTTACAATTGATTATACATATCATATGGAGCTATCTTTACGACTAGTTTTGTTCTTCCTCTTTACCTAACTTTACATACCATATGTATAATTGATTAATACTCTCTAATTGATTAATACACTATTTACAATTGATTAATACTCTATAACAATAATGCCAATATTCAGTGTATTAATCAAATTGTGGATAATCCTATTACTAAGGTCCTTACTTGTATCTAGAAAGGGAGAAACTTTTATTCTCATAAATCTATTTATTTTCAGTTATATGAGCATTTGCTTGTTGTTAATTAATATAAGTGAGTTTGGTTTAAAGGTAATGTTATCAAATTTGCTTTCCACTCTTGAAAAAATTTTCACAAGGACTTAAAACTATTGATATCTTGGTTCATAGAGGGGTTTTGGTCAACATGTATTGTTGTCTTTGCAACGATGAGATGGAATCTCATAAGCATCTTTTCTTTTAGAGCATTTTCTCTCATAATTAACTTAAGCATTATATTCCTAATGATTTTTTCCTCTTGGCTCATAGCGATTTCAATTAATTCATATCTTATTATGATAATTTGGCTTGTAAGATTACTAGAATGTTTTTCCTTATAGTTGTTCACATTACTTCTTATTTTATCTAGTATGGAGAAATAATATAATTTTTTAATAATGATTTCACTCCTAATGATGTGCTCATTCAGAACATTCATTGGTTAATTAAACAAAAAATAGAATACAGAAGTTTGAGAATGAAATCTTTGACTTCTTTAATTTAAGTTACTCAATATTCGGATGAAAATTTAAGGAAATTTTTGTTGAATGTGATATTCTTTATTTTTTAGATGTTATTTTTGTGGGTTTCTTTGGTTGGTTTTATCTTTTTTTTGTCTTGATAACATTAGATTCTCCTTTGTTTCATTTGTTTTGTTGTTTCTCTCGGTGGTGGTGTTCCTAGATCTATGTTGTTCAGGCAAGAAATTTTAATTTTTTGTTTGTCTTGTGGCTTCTATCCTAGTTAACTTGAAATTTTCATTGCTTTTATTATAATTTTTGCCCTTTTCTGGCTCTTAATTTTGGTCATGATCAATTATTTTATTGATATGTAACATATTTACTCTTGTTTATTCTCTTTTGATTGCTTTTGGTGGAGCTATGATGTTTTCAACAATTTATTATAATTAAACCATAATTTTGAGTATTTGGAATTTTTTTATTTTAAATATTCATAATACTTCGATGAAACTTTAATAATTTTTTGCAGTTAAGTAAAATTGAGTTCATATGTTTTTAATTTTTAGGTTGGCAATTGTTCTTTGGGTTTGTTCGATTTTTTTCGTTATTTTTTTCATTTTTTTTTCTTTTGATTGCTTTTGTCGGATAGAAGGTGGGTTTTCTATTGCTATTTTGGAAGCTGCTTCTTTAACTTGTCTCTTTTTAGTTTTTTTTTCTTTGTCATCTGAATTGTCTTTCTTGTTTTATAGATGGGTGTGTTCATTGATTATTCATAAGAATTTTATAACTGCTTCTGTTGGATCTTATGATTGTTGTTTGCATTGCTACTTAAGTGACTTTCCTCCTAAGATTTTGCTTCATCGTGGAGTTTACTATCCATTGCTCTGTCATACTAAAGCTTGATGTGGATAAGATTTTCTCTTCATTTTGATAGCTTTTCCTTCTTTTTTTTTGTAGTTGGTTTAGTGTTAGATGTTGTGTTATATGGTGTTTACAATTGTATTGTATCGTGTTGTGTTTATGTCTCTCATGTTGCTCAGTAACATTTGCTTCCTTTTAATAAAACTGGTTGTGACCTTTACATTTCTAAAATAAAGTCAGATCTTGTGTGTAAAATTGGGTGCTTTTCTTCACTGCGAGGAGTGGGACGAAGAGCAAAACTGAGAAAATAATGGAGTGTTATTTTTTTAGAATCTTAAAATTTTAAGTTCCTTATTTGTAAATTGAAAGTTGATGCAGTGACATAGGTAAATAAAGATGTTTAGAGTGTTATGTTTATTGTTTTCGTAGATATTAATGTTTCAAGTGAACTATATTGTACACATAAAAATGGTCTGCAAGAATCTCGATACAATCTAACGGTCCAGATAAAAAGAGAGATGATGAAAATGTGACAAAAAGTGATTATGAATATAAAAAAGCACAATAAAGATATAAAACTCCCCTATTAAAGTTGTGACCATAAAAAGACATCATAAAGACTTGTAACTCCCCCATTAAAGCGGGAATCATAAATATATAATAACTTATAACTCCCCATTAAAGTGGAGACCATGTAATTTTAGACTTGGCATGTAAAAATGAGGAGGCGGGTGGGGGGCTCTTGTCTCTTGACTTTTCTCATGGAGGGAGAACTCTCTCTCTTTCTCAATATAACCACTATTTCTGATATATAAAATGAATCAAAGAGCCTAGAGATACCCCAAATCACCCCTACGGGCAAGTTTATACGTGGTAATTTATTTCTTTTCCCTTCTTTGTCTCTTTTTTTTTTCTCCCTCAAGTTCTCTACCGCTCTGATCATTGGGCATGTCTCACAGAACAAATTTGGATTTAACATCCTAAAAGGTACAACGAGCATGCTGCCAACATGAAGGAAAGTGATACACCTAAAATATATAGTATTTTTGTACACATTTTTATGTCTGGTTTTTGAGATATTGCGCTTTAAAGAAAGATATTTGTGTTTTTCTTTCAGGTATAATCAAATGGCTGAAAAATAGTAAAAATGAGTGAAAAAAGGATCAAATTTGGAGCAAAAATGAAGGTGGAAAAATGAACTGACACACTACTAGCGCTTACGCGCCAATTATTCAGAGAGAGCCGCACCTAAGTGTCAGGTACCCCGCGCTTAAGCACTAGAAATAATTATTTGATGATTCGTTAAATTTGGACGACTTTTTGAAGAGATGTTTGAAGCAACCCTTGGTAAAAACGTGGGAAATAGTTCATGGACACAAAAATTCATTCAATTGGCTTTTAAAAGGAGGCAACTTCTAGAAGATTCATTGAATGGAGACATATTTTGAAGAGAGGCACCTCTTGAATTTTATAAAAGAATACTTGGTTCATCAAAGGAGAGGCCAATACTCATCTAATAGTCATCATTCATCCTAGTAACCGCCGCCGCCGGCACCGACCACCTTTCTTTTTATTTTAAGTTTTAGTTTGTATTGTGAGTGAAGGAAGAGAATTCAAAGTAACTTCAAAACATTTTGTGGAGATGATTTGAGATAAGTGTTTATCTTTGTGACTACATTTGGTTTAATTTAGATTTCTTGTTTATGTGCATAATTTCTACTTTTAAACTCAAGTGTGGTTGTGTTTTTTTCATGAATTCTGAGTAGTTTTTTTTATTTTTTTTCTTAAAATGATAAGTGATTAAGTATTGAAAGAAAGTTGTGCAAAGTATTATACTTCAATGTTGGAATAAGTTGTGATGATCTGAAACCTTGTACTTCATTTACTCTTTGATTTGACCAATTAAGATGTTAATACCTGTTGTGAGAACATGTATGATCCGAGATGGTATTGTCTCAGTCAACAAATGGTAAGAATCACATTTTATTTTATGGATGAGAATCTAGTTCATGGGGTTGAGTGCAAATAAATAGGGAAATAAACTTTCAAGGATTTAGAATTAGAGAACTTTAGAGTGACAGACTAAAGTCAACAATTTGATTTATAGTTTTAAGTTTTGATACGAGATGTTAGCCCCCATGTGGAGGGAGAAGATGAAACTCTAGAGTGAGAGCTAGTATTTTCCCTACCTAATTGGTCTTCAAGACTATTCAAATTATAGATTAGTCAATGTTCTTTATAGCATCTCTAGTAAATGTAAATAATATTATTGTTCATATTTGACACAACACAATTAGAATAATTCTACAATAGATTTTATATACTTGTTACTGATTTATAATAAGGAAAAAATTATATTATTTATATTGCATTTATCTTGCAAAGATTTAGTTAAGTTAGTTACTTTCTTACTTTATTTTCAATTATAAAAAAAATTACAAGAAGAATGGAATTTTCATTCATATTATAACATCTTGAGTTTAATTTAGAATATTTTGCAAAGCAGAATTTTGTTTTCTAATTTCTTCTATTTTGTAGAGTGCATATTATCATGTTTTCCCTGTGGGTTTAATATTCGGGACTTAATCAAAAAATTATATATTATTTGATAATGATATATATACTTGCGTAGTATCTCATATTTAAATATTATAATTGTATTCTTATTTGCTTCATAGTGAAAATTTTACTTAACTTTTGTTTTGGATCGATTTTTTGGTTTTGTTGCAAAGTAAGAATCATTATTAAGAAAATTAAGCATATAATTGCATACATCGCTTTTTACATCTATATAGAATATTGGGATCAGAAAGCAACACAATCAGGGAGAAATGTATCCTAGTTTCTAATAGGGAGTGCTTTAAGAAGTTCATGCAATAACAAATTGAAGTTGGAAACGCCATTTCCAACATTTTTCTAGAAGCTTTGGCTAGAAGGCGAGTACCGCAAAACGAATGGATGGCTCCCAACAGTTGAAACAAGCTGATCGACTGACCATACCTGTGAACTGCTCGGTTAATTTCGGGCGACTTGCACCTCATCCAACAAATAAAGGGACTAGTACTTTGCAACTTATCTTGTGTTTTGACACAAATTTTCTAACATTGTCCTAGGCTCAATTAACACTTAGGAAACTTGGTTCCAAGTGAGCAAACAAGTCTTTAACAATAAAAGACTCCTCTTTGGGGAAAGCAAACAAAAGAATCCCCTAAGGGGCAAGAAAACAAAAGTCTATCTTCTGGGGCGGGCAAACAAAAAAATCTACTCTAAGACAAATAAACAAAAGACATCCCTTCGGGGCAAGCAAGCAAAATATTCTCATACTGGGAGAGTAAAAAGATAACTCTCCACCAAGACGAGCAAACAAAAACTCTCTTTTTGGGTTAACAAAAAAAAATAAAATCTCTTTCAGGACAAGCAAACGAAAGACTCCCTTCTGCGGCAAGCAAACAAAAAACTCCTCTTTAGGGCAAGCAAACAAATAAACTCCTCTTTAAGGCGAGCAAATAAAAAACTCTTCTATGGGGCAACCAAATATAAAAAAATAAAAAAAAACTCCCCTCTAGGGCGAGTAAATAAAATACTCTAATCCGATACGAGAAAATAAAAAACTCTCCTCTTGGGTGAGCAAAAAAAAATTATCCTCTCCGGGGCAAGCAAACACAAGACTGGCTTGAGGCTTAGATTTAACCAAGACGAGAACAAATGAACGGACGGTGGAAAGCAATTCGTTGTTATTCTAATTCTAATTCTAAAATTAATAATTTAAAATTCAAATAATACATGAAAGAGCCACTAAAGAAAATAATTAAAATTAACAAGTATAAATTGGTACATATACAGTTGTTGTTTTCGCCTCCTATATATATTTGCTCCTTTCCTATTTAACTTGTTCAAAATGTTTAAAACTTAAATATAATATAAAAACAACATAGTGAGTTATCTAATGATAACCAAAGAGTAGTGACACTTGTAAAATATATTAATCCAAGTAAAAGAATTCAATATGCATGCGAGTTTATAAGAAATCTTATATTATGTTGGTCTTTCATATTTTTTATAAGTAATTTGATATATACTAATGCATGCATCATTAAATTCTTTCTAAATGAACATACAATAATTTTTTATATGCATTTATCTTAACTTTACTTTTACTTTATAATATTTACATACATTTTTGTATTTGTGAGTATCACCGTCAACAAGTATAACATACCATTTGTCGATATTGCCTCGTTGGCTCCCATCGGCAATGTGGTTAACAATCTACACATCTTAATTATCTAGGGTTGAAAGGCATTTACTTGTCCTTAACCGATATTATCTTATCAGCAAGTGGTTAGCAATGTAAACATCAAAATTGTCTGAGGAGGTAAGCTTTGTCTTACTTTCCCTTGACCAATATTATCTCGTCGACACAACGATTAGTGATCTAATCATCACAATTGTTTGGGGTGATAGAAAAACTTTACTTGTGTGGGTACATTGGTGTCCACAACTTGTATCATTAAAGGGTAAACTCATCATCTGACAATGCACATACAAACATTCATATATAAGTTATTTCATTCTTCATACATACATTATTATGAGACATCTTTATGCAATCTACTAACATTAATACTTATTTGTACTCTATATTACAACTACCATCATGCATTTCTCCTATCATTCTTATATCCATCTCATGCATACCTCTTACCCATATAATGCAGGTTATGTTCTGTTGTGATTATCATGTGTATCTTTTCTATTATATCAATCTTGCTCATCATATATATCATACAATTCATCATTCTCATACATCTCTTTTATGTATATCTTTCCATATCTATCAATTTGAATAGTTTATTGTAATATAAGTCTCACCGAACTGCAGATACATGAACATACATTTTAAAATAAAGACAATTATTAAAATTTAGAAATATAATTACTTATCTTAATTGCGACGCTAGATTCTTGATCTTTGGTAACTGGCTCGACGTTGAGGTAACTTTTACATTGAACTCAATAACATATTAAACATAATATTAAATTTTAATATTTAAACAATTTC
The DNA here is from genome assembly GCA_003013225.1 of Phalaenopsis aphrodite. Classification (NCBI taxonomy): domain Eukaryota; kingdom Viridiplantae; phylum Streptophyta; class Magnoliopsida; order Asparagales; family Orchidaceae; genus Phalaenopsis; species Phalaenopsis aphrodite. The sequence continues at coordinate 3,124,826 of NEWO01000007.1, forward strand.
TTGTTAATTGAATTAATCTTCTTAAATTACAGTAAAATTAATTTACTTAAATTTACGGGGTTGCTTTACACTAAATTTCTACACTCTCGCCTCGAGCTCGCCGCTCCGAACAAAAAACCCGGAATCTTAAAGATACCATGGCTGATAAAGTAATTAAACCAAAAAATATAATTAATTTCCTAAAAACATATCTTAAACAGCCTTCTCAGTAACCAATCATTCTCCAAAGCTTTCACCTCCAACCACATGTCTCCTAACCCTTCTGAAAACTTACAAAAGACATTGGAAGTTTAGAGCTGCGAGATAGAGAAATTTGTACCCAAAAATATTACGCCGGAACCCTGGATCGCATGCTAAGATTACCCATGTGCCACTGGATTTGTGCAACCCGTGACTGTTTGCTCCATTGCACTGTAGCAAGGGTCGCATCACTGCTACAAGAGGGCCGAACGAGCATCCTTCTCCCAGGCAGAAGTGACCGAGGGAAAGGGAGAAAGAATCAACGCTCGCTTGCACTAATCAACCGATCGAATGGCTACAATGAATCTAACAGGATTAATATAGGATTATGGATTAATTAAATTTAATTAATTTAATAAAACGTATAACTTTCAAATTTTATATTTCCCAATCCTATCATAATTTATACATTGTGCTCTATATCAAATTATTCGATTTAAGGCGCAAAATTGTACAAAATTGTTTCGATCAAATTTCGAGAAGATAAAAAAAGATTGAGGTAATTTGTGTGTCGCTAAAAATTTTATCTGATTTTTAAAAAATTGGCTATTACAAAGCAAATGAAAATCTCTGAGATGAGCAAGCTACTGACGGCCCAACCTAGCAAATGAGATGGGTGAAGGCTAATAACCAAGCTAGAGGATATCACAACCCATGATTTTCCCATGAGCTAAACCACTAGTCAACACAAACAACCAAATCAACACATCACCAACCAAAGAGTCGATTCAGAGAAAAATGTTTCTAAGCCGACGAGATAGCACAAAAGATGTCAATTACGAAGAGGACCTAAATAAAGAGTATCATCAGTGATTCATGTAATCATGTTTTTAGCTTTAAAAATTTTTTTGTCTTTATCGTAGCTATCGCTATCAAAGAACAAGAAAATCAGGGAGCTTAATATATACACCTAAAAATGGTCTACATGAATCTCCAGACAATATAACGGTTCGGGTGAGAAGATAAATGATGAAAATGTGCCAAAATCAGTTATGGATATAAAAAAAAACACCATAAAGACTTATAACTCCGCTATTAAGGTGGAATCATAAAAAAGATACTATAAATACATGTAACTAACTATAAAAAAATAATAAAAACTTATTACTCCCCCCATTAAAATATGGGTAAGCATATAATTTTAGGCTTGACCATTCTTCTCTCTTGACTTTTCTCATATTAGGAGAAATATCTCCTCTTCTCAATATAATCATTATTTTTTTATATATAAAATGGGTCGAAAAGCTTGAAAATAGCTAAGTTCTCACAGAACAAATCTATACTTGTTATTTTATTTATTTTCTCTCCCATATTTGGAGCAATCCTTTCAACATCTTGGTAATTATCCAATTTTTGGGAAAATTTTATAGGGACCACCCAAATCTTACTATTCAAATTAACCATCCTCTTTCATCCATTTTTCAAATTCTAGCTCAAATATCAAAATTATTATTAAAACTCCGACTCATATTTTTCTTTTTTATCAAATTCTCAATATTTTGATCGTGTCATGCGTTAATGTATTGATTCGGTAATTCAAAAAAATCACCTGAGTGATTAATTTGTAAATATCCATATTTTGGGTGATCTGTATGTAATTATCCTATTTTTCTTGTAAAGGTGTACATGCATATCATTATTTACATCTACAACTATGGCGGTTAACGATTTGATTTCGAGTTGAGCTGGGATCGGCTCTAAATAGGCTAAAAAAAAATTCAAATCAAAATTTTTGCTCTTAGTTCAGCTCATTTATTTCGATCCGATTTCATCCGAGTCAAATTCAAATCAATTTTTGTGCAATTATTGATCTTTAAGCTAAATTCGTTAAATTCACAGTCATATGTTGTTAAAGAGCCAAGCCCGATTGGCTCGAAAAAAATTCAATCCAAAATTTTCACCCCAAGTTCGGCTCGTTTATTTCAGTCTGATGTCGATCCGAGCAAACATTCAAATCAATCTTCTAGCAATTAACTATCTCCAAGCTAAATTTACAGCTCTATCTACAACACTAACTTTAAATTTTACAAGTATATCATCTTATCGACACATCCAAATATGTATATAGCTTCAAAAATTAAAATAATAGTAGTTTGATATGACATGAAAGAGTTAGCTGATATAAATGTAAAAAGCACAAGTATTTAATGGTATTTATGTAAATGCCCTTTATTTAAAAGAAGTAATATATGCACGTAGACATTGGTGCCTAACGCTTTTATATCAGATCTACCAAATACTTTAAATTAATTATAATAGAACAGATCTAGAGCGAGTTAGGCTTCGGCACATACAAAAAAGTTTTTGGGCATAAATTCTAGGCGATTGATAGCTTTAAATTAAACCAAATATGATCTATCAATCTGAATTGGCACCCCTGATTTAAGTATGAGATCGACATGAATGCTTTGTTGGGAGATGTAGATTGCGAAAATTGATTCGAGAGATCCAAAGCAATACTCAAATATGAGCGAACAGAACAGAAAATTAGAGAAACTACAAGATTTAATGTGAAAAAAATTGATAATGAGAAAAAATCACGGAGCCAGATAACACTAAGAGTTCACTATGAAGAAATTGAGATGAATTTTATAAATGATCCCACACCCAAGTCTCTCTGCATGTTGACACAACAAGTAAGAAAACTGCCTAATATTGGTTACGAGGGTTGAGTGCCGCAATGTGGTGCTACGGCGCTCTAAAGTGAGTATGATACTGCAGTGCTCATATGGACTAATTGCAACGAGACAATCTATTGTGTACTGGGGCGCTGCTGGTCTCGAACTTGGGGCGTTACAGATACAACAGTGAGGCAAACTCGAACCCAGTACAGAGGGTCATAAGCAAGGGCTTTAAATTGTTATTTTATCTACACAATCAGACTCCACATAACAACGTGATTTCTCTCTGAAATGAACATAATTTCAAATCATTAATAGTACACTAACCTTAAATGCAGTTAAAAATCATAAGATTTAGGGTCTGTTTGGTGCATCCTGTACGTTTCAGCATAAGTTGTTTATCCTCAAACACGGCCCGCAGGCCTATCGCGGGGGTCCACCCGCGGTCAGCGTTTAGTGTAAGAACTCAAATACAGTTTCAGATAAGCTGGTGAATCGTGAGAACCAAACAATATGTTGGCGTTTTGAAAAAGCTGCCCGTACTTATAAACTGCCCCAAACAGATGCTTAGTGGGCACCCCATGTGCTGATGTGTATATATTGATTAACAGGCTAGTGGCCTGCACGTTACATAAAAATTTATGTACTGTATTGGAATTACATAAAATTCTATGTAATCAATTGCAAAGTTAATGTGGAGCTTAAAAATCAGAATTCAAAATAAATAAAAAAGTCAAATCAGGAATTAACTTTTTGAGCGGTCGATTTCCCTGTCGGCAGCATGGGTTTTAAAGCTTCAGTCCATCCTAAAGTCAATTTAAAGCCCTCGCCAGTTCACATGCAACGTGGGATGTCTGTACTATAGTTTGATTAAAATAAAAATATAATATTTATTAATTTTGGTAGGGCGGTAACGTGGATGCTGCGGTTCATTTTGGGAGCGATTATTGCGTGCGTAGAGCCCACTGCGTGAGCTCTCCGATCACATCGCGGCTGCATGATAGTGAGACTTCGTGTGCTCTCCGCACCCAATAATTAAACCCATTTTAGGCCTTTTTTTATTAGGTTTTAACATTTTTATTTTTAATTCAACAAATATAAATAAATAAACAATTAGTTTAAGTGGGAAGGTCTATTTAATTTGATTGGGATGCTAACATTTTCATGTCTAGGAAGATAAAAGATATGAATATTAACCAAAACATACTCTATGATCTGAGGTAAGTGAATAATCTCTTAATTGCAATGTTGCTATGGGAGGTTATACTTCTCCTAATTCTAGTCATTTGATATAGAGTGAGGTATGAGATTTATAGTAGCTCCTAAGCCACATAGAAACTTTCCAAAGAATGTCTCTCATATGGCATAAGGAATGATAAAATTAACTGGGTTCTTAAGTTTTTGTTATAATGTTTTTTGTACGATAATATTGTATTCCTCAGTTAGTGTAAAAATCCCAAAATCTCTAGATTTTTCTTCTTGTTAAGGACATGTTTAATGAATTTATCGTAATTAAAAATCTTTTCTAGGGATTCAGTACATGAAAGATTGATTATAAGCTTCTAAAAAACCTCTAAAAATTTTAAGAATTTTTTTATTTAATTTATGTTTCTACAATCTTCAAGGAAATGGTGATTGTGGTCTCTTTTGTTCCTGCCTAGGAGGCGAGCCATGTTTTCCTAAGTTTGTGGTAAGCTTTCCTCTAATTCTTTCAAGCTTAAGCTTTTCTTTTATGATATCATCCTTCATAACTACCTCCTCCAACTCGGAAACTCCTAAGTTTAATGGCTTTACACTACTCCACATTTTAGTTTTTGGATTCACCTCCATGTTACTAGGCAACATCCTTTGGGGTTTCCGACTTTATGAGCGAGTTATTTACAATAATTGTGTTTCTATGTTCCATATGACTATAACATCAATATGAATATGATTCCCCATATTCACAAATAATTCCTCCAAAGATAATTTCTTCTCCCTAAATGGAGAAAGAAGAGAATTTAGCTAGGTAAGTTGGTCTCAAGTTACTACTCCCCTTATTGTTCCAATTTTATAAATAGTTAGGTTGGTTGTTATCCCACTGCTAGTTTCTTATGTTGTAATTATTGCTCCAACCAAAACTAGGTTAATTCCTCAATCCAATATTATATGTGTTGAAGTAGAGCTTGACTCTGTTGGTTATATCATTCATAGATTCCACATAAGCGCTACAAGGATCCACTAGTTGCCATAGGTATTCTCTTCTATTACTAGTGATCTTATGGTTGGGCTTATACCTAAATTATCTAATTTTCTCAAAATAGTGGCCACTTTTGAAGTTATAACATCTAATACAGCTATGACATAGACCCTAGCAACCTTCTTAAGATTCACTCTCTTTGCACGCCATTGAAAATTGTTTGGACATAAGGCCTTCTCAATTAATGAAAATACCTCATAAAATGGTTTGGACACAAGAGACCCCAACTACAACATCTATAATTAACCTTAAAGACCCCACTGGCCCCTGATAATAGGTTTGAATGACAAGCTAGTCATATAGGGTAATGTGTGGACACTTCCTAAGTAGATCCTTGAATATCTCCCAAGCTTCATAAATTGATTGTTCATCTAGTTGTGTAAAGAAATTGATGTCAGTACTAAGTTTGACAGTATTGGGTGTAGCAAAATATTTGGCTAGGAATTTTTAGGCTAGGTCACTCAATGCAATGATATATCATGGTGTTAAAGAGTTTAACAATATCTTGGTCTTATCCCTAACTGATAAAAGGAATTGCCTCAGTTTAACGATGTCATTGGAAATGTTATTATACTTGAACGTGACATATAATTTGAAGAAACTAGTCAAATGAAGTTAGGGTCTTCTGTGGGTGATCTCCGAAACTGGTTTTCATGAAATATTTTGATAATAACATGTTTAAGTTCGAAGAGGTGGCTCTATGGTATGGTTGTTAATACTTGTGAATTTCCTCTGCTAATAGATTGTCATACTCTCTAATATGTCTAGGCATGATATTCTCTTCTTGAGGTTGGTTTGTTATTTCTCCTAAAATGGCTTTGAATTTTTAAAGTTTACTAAATTTTTAATAGTTCTTTCTAATTGATGGTCATAAGACAACGTTCAGTTAATTCAATATTTGCATACAAACCTATAACTAATTAGTGAGTGATAATAAGCTAGTAAAAATCACATACAAAAAAATAAGATTTACCGTAGTAAAATAAAATAAGGATAAGTGTAGAAGCAGGAATAGAAAATGCAAATCACTGCTTATTTATTTACTTTTATAACAACATAAAAAAAAATAAAATACCATAAAAATAAAAATAAAACCAAATTTCAATGTTAAACCCTTTTGGTTCAACTAAAATTCTCTTTAAAATGGAAATTTAACGTCATTCTCAAGCCACTATGACAGTGTCAAAAACTTGATGCTTGGTATTGGTGCAAAACAGACAACAATCATACAAGTATATGTGTCACTCAAGTAATTTACAAATCAAAGTTTATGTGTTGATCCCATGAGGAATGAGTCAATTTTTAAATTAGATAAAGTTCTATTCTACTGGTTTTAAGTCTAGCTTAAAGTGTTTGAATTTTGGAGACTTTAAATTTATCATTCCTAATTTTTGTAAAAACAAAAAAAAAACTTATGCTGGAGCTTTTATCAAGTGAAACATTCTCCCCTAAATTGGGTCTCAAAAACTTAGATTTAACTAAGTGATACATTTATTAGAGACAATTAGGAGCCATTTTCATACTTATCCCCTTTCGGTGGTCAGAAAATCTTGCTTTTCTTTCGAAATTTATGGTTCACAACAAAATTTAACAAATCAACTGCTAGGTTGAGACTAAATCAAGAGCATACGGGTAAAACATCATCACGAAGAAATTTTTAATTCAGCACATAATAAAGTTAAACTCCATATCCCTAGACTACCAATTTAAGGGAGAAAATGAGATCTAAGTGTTACTCATGCTTCGAAATAACAAAAATAGCATTTCATTCATCAAAACAGATTAAACACAAAAGTATAGAAATGTAAGCACCCGATAGAATATCCCTTTGAAATGCTACCACGAAACAAACTTCTTTCTCCGCAAGATTTGACCGAGTAGCAAGTACAATACAATCACGCAAGAAGTTTCCCTCAAAACTCGCTTCCTTCGTATTACACCAATTTAAGTCATGTCTCACAAAACGATGTGAACAAAACATCCGAATTGTAATCCCACACTTGCGGGCATGTGGTACGTTGGTTCTAGGAGCCCAAGACTAATGTCGGGCACCGGTTCAGCCTTTTTTTTTAGCTCATTTCATCTCATTTGCTCGTCAAGTTACCAAATAACTTATATACTACATAAAAATACCACAAAAATTTAAAATAAGGATAAATTATCATAGAAATAGCATGTATATTTGATATAATCATTTATTCATAATCAGCTCGATTTAAATTCATTTGTTTGAATTAACCTCTTTTTCGACTCGCCTTGTTCGGTTGAAAATTAAAGAAAAATTAGTATTATAAATAAAAATATTAAATAAGGTCACATACTTCACATGTTGCATGGACATGAATAATTTATTTTGGCATTTACGTGCATACCACTCAATTCGTAGAGCATTTACATACATATAGCCTAATTCTTGTGTATTTACATATATATTACCTATATTTATACTTTTTCATAATTATATCAGACAGATAATTTTTAAAAATAAAAAAAAAACAAGAATTTTTTAAATACAATAAAAATAATTTATATAAAAATATAAATAAATATTATTATTTAATTACTTAAATCTTTTAAGCTAATAAATATTTTTTTGTATTAGGTTTGTTCATAAATCGAGCTAAAAAAAATTGTTCGTATTTGACTCGCTTGTTAACCAATGAATCAAATGTTATTTACTTAACGAGTCGAACACAAACTTATTCGCGAACGAAAAAATTATTCCACACGGAAATGCATGCAGTGTCTGATCTGCACCGCTCATCACACTCCATCAATTTTTTTTATTTTAAAAAAAATGAAAATGGGACCCACCGAAATACAACTTTTACTTTAATGAGCGGTCTAGATCGGACACCATCATATGGAATAATTTTTCATTCGCGAACAATGAAACTTTTCGACAGTCCTATTTACACATCTATTATCTATTTTTAAAACACTTAGTTTGAAAACCACAAGAAAAACATGCACATAAAAAATATTTCACTTCACCAAAATTAAAAGTAATGTATATCTTAAAATATTTTTTTCAAGATCTGCTATAAAAAAAATTTTGGTTTTCTCAATAAAATTATAATAATAACGTTGAAAATGTTTGATAATGATGTGATATTAAAATGTAGACTCGCAGAAATTTGAAGCGTTGCTCCTCCAAGCATTAAAGGCATAATTACGTAGAGACCACCCAAAAACATTGATATTACAACTCAACCGCCCAGGTCATTTTTTTTTGAACTATCGAACCCATGATAAAAATGAAAAATATGAGCTATGTATTACCATGAATTTGATATTTGATATTTGAGAGCCCATCTCGGGTAGTCTATAAGTGCGTGGGCATTTTTGAAAACGTCGTGGTACCGTTTGGATCGGACATTTTGTCTGCTTATCTGAAAATGTGGTTGCATTTTTACACTAAACGCAAGCCACAAGTTGAACCCCGCGATCGACCCGCAGGCCGTATTTCAGGATAAGCAAAATTTGAAAAATAGATTAAAGTTGGTGGATGATTTTTAAATGGTAATGTTTGGGGCGGCCTTTATTTAAGTGACCCGATCATTGAATAAATCAACATCATCACTTTCATTTTTGTAGTTTGTGGCTTTGTACAAAGTCGTTTGGAAATAAGGCATTTCCCCTTATTTATTATTTTCTTATAATTTGAAATAAAAAAAATGTATTTTAAAAATGAGATATAGAGCAACAAGGAATTCGGCATGTTGTATAAAAATAATATTAATTTATTAGAATTAAATTGAAATATGACACTCAATGAGACATAATAAAGAAAAATGATTAAATTAAATTAAAAAATAATTCAACTTAGGCGGAGTTTGGGTGCAGCCTGAATTTCCATTAAATAGGATTTATAAAATTCAATAAACTTAATCATTAGCACAACAAAAATGAACCCGCGAGCCACGATAAGAAGAAATTCTTGAATAAATCTCACAGAATTTATGTCATAAAAGAGGCAGAA
>NEWO01000007.1:3140940-3155221 GCA_003013225.1 Phalaenopsis aphrodite
TTTTATTTTTACCGTTGTATTAGTAAAAAAAATGTTAAAGAGGCTTTAAATAAAATCAATTGAGAAAAAACCAATAAGGCCTGATGATATCCTAATTAAGTTTGAAATTATTTAGGATGCGTTTGGGGCACCTTATGCTTATCAAAATAAGCCACTTAATTGGAAACACGGACCGCGGGGTTTGATCTGTGTTCTGCGTTTAGTGTAAAAAATCAATTGTGTTTTTGGATAAGTTGTTCAAACACAATTTCCAAACGGTGAGACTGAGTTTTGAAAATGTCACTGCAGCGGATAAGCTACCCCAAACGGAGCCATAGAAGATTTGGAAGTTTCTTGGCTTACATTTTGGTGTGGAATATGTTGGACTGTGAAATTCTTTAAAATTTCTTCTGATTTTCAAAATGAATTAAATTATCTTGAATAAATTTCTATGTCATTATCAACACAAATTATCTACTTCTCAATCATAATATTTTATTTTTAAAATGTAATAAATACAACACTTTTTTGCTTCTGAAAAAAAAAAACCTAAACAGTTTTCTGAAAAATCTTCAACGATTGACAATATATATTTGGTATATCTCTCAGTTCGTACTATGAATGATTCCCAAAAGTCAAAATGTATGTGTTCAACATCCCTTCAATATTGTGAATGGTTGTATTGAACTTAATCTCTTTTGCATTCAAAATACATAGTGCTCATAAAACATCAATTTATTAATGCTCTGACCTTACATTCAGTTTAGTCATCTCATTCTCACTCATGATCCTAAGATGCTTATGCCAAAGTTTGATGTTTTTCATCATATGACAAAAATAATAATTGTTGCATCATATGTCATTGTAGAGTCTCGCAAGACATACAGTCCAACAGATTTCTTATATTACTTCATTATAACAAAAGAGCTTTTATTGACCTTTAAAGCTTTATTTTCACATGAATATTTTTACCCTTTAATGTTAAGAGTACCTAAATAAATTTAATTCTTTTTTCAGATCAGGAACATGTCCATCGCCAAATGTCCTGAAAACTCCATTAAACATCTTGATTCTAATAGTTCCAATATCAACTACTTTATAATAAACATTATTTCTCATTGACACTATACCTTTCGATACTATTATATGTTAAAAATTAATCCCCTTTCATACAAATACGAAACGTGCAAGCCAAGCCAAAAACTGAATCATTATAGTATTCATTATTTGAGATAAAAAAAAATTCTATCATCATTAGGAACTTCTTTAATAGCATTCGCTTAACCAAATGATGATTCTTATTTTTGTTCCACAGCTTCTAACAATCATATTTGAAGTATTCTTTCTTCTTGCAATAATTATATATATATATTTTTTCATGGACTTTGATTTATCGTTCGTATCCGCACAAAAACTCCCTTCTCGAGTCCTCTCTTGAAGTTCATCCACAAGTTCTTTTTATCTTTTTTTTTTTTTTTTTAGAAAACAGAGCATCATAAACTTCATTCAAACTATGTATCACCCCACCATATTAGATGGTATCTCTGAATATTAAATATGATGAAATCAATGAATATCATATGAGTAACATCAAATCCTTTCCCATCATGCTTGAATTCATTCGCAGCTAAATCACATATAATGTTTTTAAAGGTGTTGAAGTGATTTACAGGAGATGCTCCTTCAACCATCATGTGAGAGTACAAACACTATTTCAGATGCAACTTATTGGTGAGACTTTTTGTCATGCACAACGATTCCAATTTCAATCATAATGCAATATGTCCCGTAAATTTTGATTTTAAAGAAGAAAATGAATATGAGATAAAGCCTCCTAACCCTACACAGCTTCTCCTCTAGTATCCACGAAGAAGCCATCTAATCAAATCATAGCAACTCATTAAATAAATCTAACTATTTGGCATCTTAACCTGTCAAAATAAAAAAAAAATGTCTCGCAATCCAAAATCAAAATATAGTATTAAAATTAAGAACATAGCTCTCATACCACTTATTATAAAATCGAAGTAAAGAACAATAAAATAAATAAATAAATAACACAGTTTACATGAAAATCCCAATACTAAAAAATCCACTGGCAGAGGAGAAAAACTCGCTACAATCAAAGAAAAAAATTACAAGTAGAGAGAGTCGGCACACAGACCGAACTAAAAAAGTAGGTTATTATTTGTACGAAGAAATTATATATTTATAGACTTCTATAAAATCCTTATAAAGAAAATACTCTCGAGTAATGCCAATAAAGCAAGAGCACACATTGAAATTTAAAAGCTATTATAAGATTAATCCAATGGTATAGGCCTTCAATCCGTGTGCTCTCCATTACTTATTAAAGACGAGCCACCCTAACCCTCCCTTTCATCATTGACATCTAGCATTTTGATAATGATGCATCGACAACTTAAAATTAACTCAAAAAATAAGCGGCTATGTATGGTTTTTTGATTGGTTGAGAGCTCTCATTTTATATTATGTTTTTAATAAAGGTTAACAATTTGATTAGGACTAACGTGGTCTTCAAATAACAATTTTATAGATAATACAAGAGTCCTATTTTTATAATCAACATAAAATAAAAAACAACAATAATAATAATAATTACCATTGACCGTTTTAAGTAAAACAATACTGGCCCAAACAAACAAATGCAATTAATAAATTAAGTTATTGAATCAATAACAGAGTTATCTAACTGACGTTGCTATGAAGATAACCTCAAATCAAGCAGTTGTTCTTATTTGATATATCTGATCCAATTCGGATAAATTTCCTAACCATTCTGACATTTTTCAAGGAAACACCGCAAGTCTAATCTAAGTTTTATTCACGTAAAATGCGCCAATTGGAAGCTGGTGGAGGAAAAGGCCAGCACAAGCGCTAAGATCACTTATCAGGATGGAAAAGTAAGATTTTGTTCCTCTCTCGCCACATCTGATGTGACCATTTAACATGTTACAGAAAACCTTTTAACTTAATTGAAGCATTGTCAAAGCCTATAGGTCATATATATAGCAATGAGGTAAGAGGAACTCTAATTACTCAATGATATATTCTTAAAAAAGAAAAAAATAAACATGGAAATTAGAAAATAGATTTTATGAAAGTAGAAAAATGCACAGCAAAAGAAACAAAGGGAATAATGCAAGGCTTTATGTGAAAAATCACGAGTACAGGAGAAGAAACTTAATCATGCTTGAAGGAAATTACAAAGCGGTTAGTATTCAACGGCGAAGGTTGTATATATGTAAGTCACCTTTGGACAGAGGTTTGACGGTGTAAGTCTTCTCTGGACTAGGATTCGAATCTCTCCCAGGCGAGTTGTCTGCTTTATGGGGGTGGTACTCGAGTGGTTAAGCGCATGGGTCCAACCCATACCTAATGGGTTGCGAGTTGTGGGTGGTTGGTGGTTCCACCGGCAACCATCTTTGAATATATATATATATATATATACAACCAACCCAAAACAGATAAAAGACTTTTTCCCATAATTTTGGTTGCGCCATATATTGCTTCAACTAAAACTTTTTGATCAAATCCAATAGAATTTGGGTGACAGATTCTAACAATAGTCTTAAAAAATAACCAAAGAACCAAATTGATAGAAAAATATGAAATTAAGAATTAGGAAAATATCTAGAGAAACTCATTATCAGGGTTCAAATTCATACAGAGTAATTGAAGTCTGATTGTTTGCAGAACAGACCTGAGATGATATTTGTGAATACCAACACATTCTCTTGAAATTTTACCAAGTAAACTAAAACAAGCTGCCATAATTTGCTCATGACATTGTTGCAGCGCTGATAATTCAGAGAACTCTCAGCTTAAGGTTTGGGTATCCAACTTTAGCTTTGTTCCTCTCAAAGAGATCTTCCATGGCCGAAATAAACTGTTCTTGCACTTCATTTATCTACACGAATCAGCAAGAAATAAAAAATGCAATTTTGAATTCTGGAGCTGTTTTTTTTCAGAATTAAATTAACAAAGTGACATTTAGTACTCCTCAAATTTAATTACTATTTAACAAAATATTGTCCTAATGGTAATTACTATTTAACAAAATACTGTCCTAATGGGCATAACTCATCATCACAGGCCATTATAACGATAGCATTACCCAAAAAATGTTTAAAAAATAATATCATTTAATATTTTCTTCTATGGTAACAACTAGCAATAGCCTTAGTTAACTAATGGACAAATTTAAATTGTGGTTCAAATGCCGTAAGGAATTGACACGATTAACCATGTGCTTGACATAAGGTTCATCAAACCAGATTTAGTTATGACTTAGTATATAATTACACATAAATATACTTTGAGATAAATCTTATTTGGCCATAATACAATTTTTATTTTTTTGTAATTAGTAAAGGTCATTTTCAGCATGTCAAAATTAAAGGCTTTTGATTAAATCGTCCAAGAAGAAATGATACCATTTTAAAGTAAATAAATAGTAGGAACCTTAAGAAGTTCAATACCTCATCGACGGAGGGTTGTGGATTTTTCTTAACCTCGATGGGTCTTCCCACCACAATGTCCATTGGTTCTCTAAATGGGATGGGTGACCTAATAATAATAATAATAATAATAATAATAGTAGTAGTAATGAATCAAAAAAATAAATATAATTTCCTATAAAAATATTATAATAGCAGAGCTTAAAATGAAATATTTGGGGTACCCAAATCTTCCCCAGAAGATGATTGGAGCAAACATGACTACCCGGGCAATCTGGCTAAATAATTTGCCACTCAGCTTCCGCCACTTATAGACTTTAGACTGCAACCAATAAAGAATAAAACTAAAGTTCACATTCCTTGAAAAACAAATAAAAAAACAATTACAATGTCATGTATATCTGTAATTATAGATAGAATTGCTAAGCGGACTGCAATAATTAGAATTTCTAGGTTACAAACTCCCATAATTGCATAATTTCATAGCATTATTGGTTCATTAGTGTTTAGTTATTGGAATCTTTACCTGGCCAAAACAGAAAACAGGAACGAGAGGTCGACCGGTCTCCATTGCTATCCTTATAAATCCTTTCCTTGCTCTAAGGAAAGCAACCTGATAATAAAACGGTATGTATGTTTAAGAATTAACTTAATCATATTTGAAATGTTACAATATTTATCAAAAAAAAAGCCAATGAAAAGTTCAACATATTATCTTGAAAGGCTGAGCCAACTCATTGAAAAGTCTGTTCGGGAAAAAAGATTTCCCATCTTCTAGATAAAAACTATTTGACAATATCATAAATAAATCTTACTGATTCGGAACCAGTTTTTGGACATTTTATCAAGAACATCAAGATTTATGATTCAAGAATCTCCATATACATATAATGGTGACAAAACAACAAGATCGGGATGGGGATGATATTTTAAATACAATTTTTCTATTTTATAGAATATTGCATGAGCCATGCATGTGACAACGGTGGCAGTGGTGATGAGACTGCGAGGGAAAAAAAAAGAGGTGGTGGTGTGTAATAGGAATGAGAACTTAGCTGAAGATTGTGATAAATAGATTATAAAGTATGTTGTCTAAGGTATCTAGCTTTGGGTTTTGTGTAGGCCTTTCATAGCTGTCTTGCAGTCTACATATAGCACCAACTGTACCTTTGCGATTAGTTTTAATATTTATTTGTTATTTATATGTATTTATGGACTGTCCCGTTCCGGTGGCTGAGCCCGCGCGTAAATTCTTGCAGGCTCTTCGACTTCCTCTTTTCTCTTCTTTCAAGCCTCCGACACTACTCCCGTCTCCCTTTTTACATCTCGGTTCCTCTTGTCAAGAAAATGGTGTCCCTGCAATCCTATCCTCCTCACTCGGTGGCAAGGACACTGTTTTGATCACAAGCATCAGGTGACATCAGTCCAACCTATTAAAGATTCGCTTCATTTTTTGTTCTCTTCTTTTCTTTTCCTAGGCTCTAGATTTTTAGGGTTAAGGGCTGTCGGTGAGTCTTTTCTTTCTGTCATGCCGAAGTCTTCCAAGATTTGGGGGCTTTCATACCTACCCCTATTGTGGTACCCAATACCAATATCCCTTCTTCCTGGAAATTTTTGATATCTAATATCAAGCAACTAGCTCACAATCACCTGATAAATGAAAATTATCCTATATGGCAGGCTCAGATTCTCAAGATATTTGCAGCCAAGGGATTTTATTTGTTCCTTGATGGAAGTCATAGCTGCGCTCCAAAAATTCTTCCACACAATCGCGGTTTGGTTGTTCCCAATCCCCAACATACCACTTGGATCTCCTTGGACCAAAATCTCTCAGCTGCCCTGTACTGTACTATATATGCTGCTATCCTCCCTTATGTGCTAAATCTCCAAACCTCCATTAAAATTTGGCTAACTCCTCAGAAATGACTTCAACTCTCAAATTGATCAAGAGTAACTCAGCTTAAAAATGAATTACACCATATCTCGATTAAGCACAACACAATGACACAATACCTATCGAAGATTAAGCTGCTTGTGGACAGCATTACAACGGCTGGTTCCAATATTAATCAAGAGGACGTCCTTCCCTACACTCTCAATGGCTTGTCATCTGCATATCAAGCCTTTAAAACAGCTATTCGCACTAAGCTTCATCCCATCAGCTTAGATGCTCTCTATTTCATTCTTTGTAGCGAAGAAATCTACCATGGCAAATGAAAGATCCAAAGACATAGTAAATGATAATCAGATAGCATTTTCGAACACTAGAGTAGTGGTAACATCAGAATGAAGGGATGCGGCAGAGGAAATATGTTCCCTCTGAAAGGGGCTTTAACTGCGACCTCAAAGAAAAACAAACAAAGCACTAGGGTAATCATTGTGTGTCAAATTTGTAACAAGATCCGACTCCGCTTCCTGATGTTGGCATCGGACGAATCTAGACTATACTCCGACCATACCACCAAAATTTCTCATTGCTACCTCTTAGGAATGGGTGTTGGAGTCAGGTGTAACAACCCATCTCATGGCAAACATGAATCAAAATTCAATAGCTAAACCTTATCATGGCATTAAATAAGTTGTGGTTGGTAACGGAAAAGTTGTTCACATTCAGCATATGTTTGATGAGATTCTCCCTACACCCCATCATAATCTTAAACTATCACATATCTATCATGCTACCTCTTTATCCCATAATTTATTCTCAATTCAAAGGATCACTAAAGATAATAATGTAATTGTTTCATCTGTTTTGTTTGACTTTTCTATTTCTGACTCACAGAATCAGCAAGCTCTTCTCAAGGGGCCAAGCTCCAAGGGTCTCTATTCGATTGTTTTCAGCAAAATCATCAAGCTCTAGTGGCTTCAACTATAAGATTAAATGTTGTTGTTCTATGGCACAAAACACTAGGTCGTCCTCACTTTGAGATTGCTTCCACCATCTCTCAAGATTCCTTCTTAATTTTAGTCGTGCGTGTCTTGCAATTTAAACAAGAGTCATAAACAACCATTAAGTTGTTTGAAAATCATCACTATAAATATTTAGAGTTGATTCATACCGATGTGTAGGGTCCCCCTCCCCAATCATGTCCCACAAAGGATATAGATATTACATTGCTTTCATAGATGATTTGTCACCATTTCGATAGGTTCTCCCTATGTATCATAAATCTAAAATAAATAATAAAATCAAAATGTTCATAAAAACTGTGCGCACCTAAGTTAATACTAGAATCAAAATTTTGAGATTTGATAGGGGTGGGGAATACTCTAGCATGGTGCTCAACAATTTCTTGAAAGAGAAGAGAATTATCCATCAATATTCTTGTCCTTGAACTCTAGCAAAACGATGTAGTTGAGCGGAAACATAGAAACATTATAGAGACCACTAGAAATTTGATAAATGATGCCCAACTACCCTATACTCTATGAGATGAGGCTCTTCAAACAGCAGTATATCTCATAAATAGAATGCCTACCCGAACAACTAATCAAATTAGTCCCTATCAACACCTACATGGGAAGTCACCTTCATACATACACTTAAAAGTGTTTGGGTGTTGGTGTCACCCTTGGAGACAATCACGATCGGCTCATAAACTCTTTCCCAGGTTGGTCATATGCATTTTTGTCAGGAATGCTTTAGCCCATAAGAGGTACCTATGTTACGATCCTCTCACAGATAAGATAGTTATCTCCTGTCATTTGATTTTTGATGAACATCATTTTCTCTATAAATGTGATGTTGCTGCCCAACCTTCACAACCACAAAAAGTTCCCCCTCACATCCCACCACTTTTATTGACCCACACGACCCATGCCCCTTCTCATACAACCATTTGTATACTTATTAGTACTCGTGATTCAACCCTTACATCAACCGCTTCTCATGTATCCACTTTAAAACATCTGCATATGAATGAGTCGTATGCAAATATTCAACAACCTAGTTCCATGTTTGACTCCCCATCTCCAAGATCTGTCTCAAATTCTACTCATCCTATGCTCACTAAATCTAAGACAGGTGCCCTCAAACCTATCCAAAAACTTAATCTAACACATTTTATTGCTTCGATGTCAGATCCTAGATGTTATACACAAGCCATCAAACATATTCAATAGAGAGAAGATATGACCGAAGAATTTCAAGCCCTTCAACAACAAGGAACTAGGTTATTTGTTCCTCCTCTTGATCAACCCATTATAGAGTCTAAATGGACATAACCATTTAGGGTCTGTTTGGGGCAGCTGCAACTTATTAATAAGCTGCTACGCAGAAGCTGTGGCAGGAAGCTGCTGCAGATAAGTTGGTTGTCTCTTTGTTTTTTTGCAGTTTTAAAACAGTTGTGATGCAGTTATTTTTGAAAAAATGATCATTTTGCCCTTATATTGTAATGATGTTTGCAACAGAATTATTCATACCAGAACATTTCATGCTTGAAAGCAAATATTCAATGTTGAACATTACAAAATAAAGATAGACACCTTACTAAACAATGAGTAGCATGATTACCAAAACTAAAAAAATGATTATTAAAATAAAAATTTTAAATATAATAACATTATTTTTAAAATGCAGATGGTGTAAGCCACGAGATAAGCTGTCCTCCAGGAATACTCTCCACGCACGCACTTTTGGCAGTAGAATCTTCCAACATATTTGTTCACCTAAAATAGTAATAGTATTATGTGATTCTCCTTGAGTACCTGTAAAATTGTCTCTCATGGCTATATAGTTGCTGCAAAGTAAGCATGAACATTGTAGTCCGCAATAACAGTGCAATCCTTTGGAAGTATCGGAAATTCTCGAGCTCGTCTTTCTTGAAGGCTTAAAAATAAGTACCCTTGGATATAACACAAGTAAAAATTAATAACATAAGTAATTAATTGAAGTTTTATGTAATTGTGAGCTCTCATAGAACATAATATAAACCAACAAATATGTCACTACAAAAAGACAACAAATCTTATAAAAAAAGGTTCTTAGTTGCTTTTAACCATGTAATACCAAGCTCGTGTGCGCTAGATCTGCATATCACCAAGAAAAACTATCCAGAAGAACCCAAAAAATCATAGTACTGAAAAAGGAGTAGAACTTAGTTGTTTTCATTAGGATTTCACATATGACACCAACTCATAGCAACATACAGGTCATCCAGAAAAACTCATAAGGTTAAACATCTCATCATAGACCTCTAAAATTCACCCAAAAAAGACATGCAATATTTAAAATACGCATACACGGTTGCCTTATCAGCAATCTAAGTGGGAAAAAAATACATGCAAAAAGAAAAAAAAGTACATATTGCTTAAATAAAAAGCTGGTACAATAAATATCAAATGCATAAGAAATAGAAATATACATGACTTGTATAAAATACAGATACAATAAATAGTGAATGTTTTCACAATCATTACAATAAACATAAATATAAACTAATATTCCCTCTAATCACCTTACAACTATATCGTCCGTCATTCATTCCCTCAACCCCGACATCTCGCTTATACCTTTTCCCATCTTGAGTGCAGCCCTCGAGCACATCATTTTCGGCTTGTGACAAAGACTATCAAATACGACATTCATACGCCTCAATATGGACATGTGAATGATCCCCATCCGCTCTATAGAAATCAATGTCGTTGTGGCAATGATGTCGGGTAATATAATTGTAAAAGTCATTGTGGCAATCACAATCTACGTCTGTTTGGGAAACGGATAAGTTAACATATCGCAAAGTATAACTCATTTTTTCTTTCAAACTCTAAATATCCTTCCAATAACAGCGCTTAAAGAGGAGTTTCTTTTGTTGAACATTTTTTATCTGCCCCGCGTGATATTGTTGGCTCTCTCAAAGTCAAATATGTGGTATCTCGTATCAGGATAAGGTTTCAGATAACTTCGTTGCAACGAATACACAACATCGACCAAATAATAATTGTCTGATATAAATAGAATGATTAGTGTTGCAGTAAAAAGATAGATAACTAGTTCAGTCTCAAGCAAACCTGTAAGTGAATGTGAAAAATTGTATTTCTTATTCTATATTGCAAATTTGAAAATTTGATTATTATGTGCATTGTCCTCCCAATCTGTTATGAAAAAATTAAAATACATGTTGAAGTCACATACAACCATGACATTTTAAGTCAGTGACCCACAACGAC
The DNA here is from genome assembly GCA_003013225.1 of Phalaenopsis aphrodite. NCBI lineage: Eukaryota > Viridiplantae > Streptophyta > Magnoliopsida > Asparagales > Orchidaceae > Phalaenopsis > Phalaenopsis aphrodite. Next base: position 3,151,569 of record NEWO01000007.1, read on the forward strand.
CAATGAATGTGATCTTCTCATTATTTGGAACATGTACATTCATGTGCATTTCATCGATTGCTCCAATATAATTCTAAAAAAGATAAACAAAGGTAACTTAACTACTATTTTCCTTTAAAAATTGAATGTAATAAATAAGAGAAATTACATAAAAATATAACATACCATGCATTGTGTGAAATCTCTGTAAGGACCCGTTCGAATATAGAATCAGTTGGTTTTATGACTTGTGATGAAAAACTGACAAGTGCATTCAACCCTACTGAGAAATATCTGCAAATTATTTTGGAAGAGTGCAGAAATCGCTCCACAGAAGCATTGATTCATTTTATGATAATATGTAGAGGGTTATTGCTAACACCTCTCGTGAAGTCGTCATGGTGGAGCCATAAATTCTATTATTTTTGTTTAGTTCTTTCAATGGATCAATGAATACCACCTATCTTGCAGAACATATTGGTAAACCTCGTTAAACGGCCCACAAACAACTCTCCAACCAATTTGTCAACAACGTACGAGGATGTCATGCAAAGGGAGCATTTTATGTACGACTTATAATACTCGTAAACCAAATACACTACAACTACAACTCTCCTTCTGCGGTTTTCTTTATTTACATTCATGTAATTCGATGTTGAAGTAGCTAACACATAAGCATCAACGAATTAGCTACAATCATATAATAATATGAACAAAATTAACTTCAAAATAAAATTAGAGAATTAAATAGAAAACATAACAATGAAAAATAAAATTGCAAATCGAATTTAATATCATCCCAATGAAAAAAGTAAAAAAAAAACAAAAAACTAATAAAAATGTCTACTGCAATAAGAAATGTAAAATGTCCCACAAGAATCCAAGTGTCCCTCAAGTGTCACTGTTCTCATGAAAATAATATAAATATGCACCCTATGGTCATGGGTCATCGTAATGAAAAACTCTCTTCGAGTCAGTCTTCAAGCAAATTCATAGAGAACATATTTGACATGTTCTCATCAAATTTCTAAAGTTGCCTCCAGAATACGTATGACCTGCTAGATAGAAGTTGCTTGTGATGGGTTTGGGGCGGTGCGTGAATCCACCAACTGTGAAATCTAGCTTCTAATGAAAGCAGTTACCTCTTTTTTTCTTTTTCTCAACGCAGGAAAGCTTTGACTGACTAGTGGATTCAACTTCATGGAGGTTTGGGATGGGGCTTTCATTAAAATCACCTGTTTGTTCTGCAGTCAGGTTTTCAAATATGCCACCAAAACCTATCTCACTAGGAGCACATGCATTATTGCTCATTGTCATGACACAACCAAACATATGATCTAACTTCTCTTCCAACTCAGGATCAATACCATTGTATTTAATTTTTTTTACATTTGGCACCACCTAAAAAGTGATAGCACATGTTGATGCATTTGGAACAAAAAAAATATGAAAATTTGACAAAAAGTAGTGGATGTTTCAAAAATGGTCACCCACAATCTCTCTGCTCGCCACTCTAAAGCATCAATTATTCGCTTTAATGGATCCTAAACCAAGCTTTTGGATCCTCGCTTCAATTCTTTCCCGATTTTTCAATCCATTTTAAGTGGATTCATTTGTTTTTAACTACATCCTATTGTAATCCTTGTATGTACTATCCTTGAAATTTTTAATAATATTTTGCAGCCCTCCGTGTTAAAATAATTTTTCAGCCTATTTCTCAATTCAATCTCCTAGAAGCAAATGTCGTAAAATATTATTTTTTTATCCTTATCTCACATTGCAGATGAACCGACATTTTTGGTCTTAACCATTATATATACTTGCTTGAAAAAACTAATCAACATAACTATTTGTCATAAAAAATATTTAACACAACTTAGAGAAAAATAAGAATGCCACAATAACATCACTCTGCCCCTCCAACCACCTGCATAATATTTCCACACCACACTACTACACCGCCCACACATCACTACCCAACACCACAACACCGCCACCACCTCCACACACCTAGGCATCAACAAACCAAAACATCCATAATACCACCTCAACACATCAACATATCAACACATCAAAACATCCACAATAACAACAACACCACCTCAACACACCAGCACATCCACTCACCAACAACATGACGAAAACCTTAACTGAGGGCAACAACACCAACCGAATTTTGTGCAACAAAAATCAAATAATTCGGGCAACATCACTTACATTTCCAACAATCACCATCTATGTTTCCAATCTATATATGCAAACACCACCGCCTTCAATTTGCATATGCAAACATTTTTATTGCATTTTCACTTGCATTTCCAAACCACCACCATGTATGTTCTAATTTACATATGTAAACACCAGCACCAAACGAACCATTGCATATAATCAAAACCATCAACATAATTCAGCATCAGGAAACAAAATGACCTACCAAGCGTATCATTTCTATTTCCTTTTCACTTGCATTTCCAACCACCAACATCTATATTCTAATCCACATATGCAAACACCACCACAAAACTAGCCATTGCACATAACCAAAATCATCAGGATGCAGCATAAAGAAGCAAAAATATCTACCAAGTATGTCACAACAAAAACCACCAAACCGAAAAGCCAATATCCATTGAAACCAAAAAGAAGAGGGCCGAAACCACCAAATTGCAAAATCAAAAACCACTACAATTGAACCATCGCATCCAATTGCAAAATCAAGAACCAACTAGTAGATAACTCAAAGACCACTAAAACAGTGGGGAGAGGAAGAAGAGGAATCCTCACACTAGGGCACTATGCGCAGAACCATCAAACCAAGCCGGATAAAAGACAGGAGAGGGAGAATAGAAAGTTCACCAAAACAACCAACCTAAACCGAGGAAGAGAAACCACCGCATAGAGCGGAGACTGCGCGGAACCACCAAACCAACTCGAATAAAAGAGAGAGGGAGAGAAGAGTGGAAGCTCACCGCAACAGCCACCTGAAACCACCAAAAATAGGGCTGTCAAAAAAGCTCGTTGTTCACGAACAGCTCGTGTTTGGCTCGTTCGTTGTTCGGCTCGTTCGTGAAGTAAACTAGTCGAACACGAACAGCTCCTTGTTGGCTCGTGTTCAGCTCGTTTTAGCTCGAAATAAAAAAAATTATATAACTATTTATATAACAATATATTACATATATTATTTATATAATAATATATTACATATATTTATGTCTAAGTTTAAATCATAGCACCTCATGTGGCAATGTGGTTAGTGCATTCTTTTGCATATATTTGATCTAGCGAATCTCACACTTTACATCTATTTTTTCTCAATTTAAGTTTAACAAGCCAATTTTGAACCGAACACAACACGAATATTTTAAACGAGTCGAACACAAACACACTGTTCACGAGCCGATTTCGAACACGAGCTGTTTCGAACGAGCCGAACACGAGCCAAACCTGAGCTTGCTCAAGCTCGGCTCGTTTACAACCCTAACCAAAAGGCTGCCATAAATAAGGGTGAGCACCAGAGCCACAGAATCGAGGGGCTTGAGAGAGGAGATTTTTAGGACGAGAGGCGTGTCGAGGGAAGGAGGGCAGCAAGAAAGGAACGAGGGCAGCAAAGAAAAAGAAATAGCGAAGAACGCGGGTCGCAGTAAACAAACACCGCAAATTGCGGTGTGAAACCG
>NEWO01000007.1:3155229-3285560 GCA_003013225.1 Phalaenopsis aphrodite
GGAAACCGCCACCTTAAACGGGCTTAAATTCAAAACTAATAACTAGGTTGCTCGGTACAAAGCTCGACTTGTGGCTCAAGGTTACAAACAAGAGTTTGGGATTAATTACTTTAAAACATTTAGTCCAGTTACTAAAATTTCTACCATTAGGATATTGTTCACTATAGCTCTTCATAATAACTGGGAGATTTTGTAATTTGATGTCTCCAACATGTTTTTGCATGGTAATCTTCAGGATAACATCTATATGCATCAACCATATGGATTCTAAGACACCCGGCACCCGACACCCAAACATGTTTGCCTTCTCAAGAAGGCCCCTTACAATCTCAAACAAGCTTTAAGACAATGGTTTAATACGCTATCTACATTTTTTATTGAAAATGAATTTACTAACAGTAAAGTCGATGCATCTTTGTTCCTATATCATAAGGATAAAGTGAAAATACTTGTTTTAATCTATGTAGATGATATTTTAGTTACAAGGAATAGTACCACAGCTATATCCAGTTTTATATTTAATATTGATTCAAGATTTTAGATAAAACATATAAGACCCATGATGTGTTACTTTGGCATTGAGGTAATAAAGATGCAAAATGAATATTTTCTAAATCAGCATAGGTAAGTTCAAAAACTTTTGAGCTTGGTTGGGATGCAAAATTGCAAGGCAGTGGCTACTCCCTTAAGTACTAAGGATTCAATTCAACCAAAAGAAATGGAGTTACTCCATAATCCTAGCTTCTGTTAACAATTGACAGGATCTTTGCAATACTTAAAGATTACCAGACTAGATATATCCTTTGATGCCAATTATCTTTCTCAAAATATGCATAAACCAACAATCTATCACTTTCAACTCCTTACTAGACTTCTTAGATACATTCAAGGGACTTTGAGATATGGCCTGGTTATTTAGCAGGGTGATCTAACTCTTAGGACATGTGTGTATGTTAATTGGGCAAGTGCTAAAAAAGATCGAAAATTTGCATTTGGTTTTGCTACTTTCTTAATCAAACATTGATCTCATGGAATGCCAAGAAGCAAAATACAGTTGCCAGATAATCGATTGAAGCGGAGTATGGAGCTATGGCGGCAGCTACCACCGATGTCCTATGGTTGTGCGGGCATGTACAAGAATTTGATGTCCAAATAACACATCCCACCTTGATATACCGCGATAACATATACATTATATCTCTGGCTAATAATCCAGTGTTTCATGCGTGGACAAAACAAATTGAAAATTTTCATCATTTTATCAAAGAACATATGAACTCAAACAAATTCTAGTTCATCATATTAGCTCTCAAGATCAAACGGTTGATATACTTACCAAACCACTATCATGCCCACGATTCAATCTACTTCAGACCAAGCTAACAGTTCAACCAGAACCTATTAGCTTGAAAGGGAATAAAAGGAATAAGAACTTAGCTGAAGATTCCAATAAGTAGATTATAAAGTATGCGGTCCAAGGTCAATGGCTTTGGGTTTTGTATAGGCTTTTCATAGTTGTCTTGCAGTCTGTATATAGGACCTATTGTACCCTTGTGATTAGTTTTAATATTCATTTGTTAATTTTATGTCACTAGTGTAGGGGCGGTGACATCAAAGCAGCAATCAATAATGGTGACGGAGGCAAAGTGATGACCAACTTGGTTGCAAAGTATGGCAGCTGAGAGTTCATATTTTAAAAATCGAAGCATAAAAAAGTTATTTTGAGTGTTTTTAAAAACAACCTATCTCCAGAGATAAAATTCAAATAATTACAAAACACCAGGCAAAATTTTTTTAAGAAAAAATCCCAGTGCAAAATTATGAAATAAAATACATTTACATCAAACAAAAAATATTGACACCCAAAAAAAAAAAAACAAAAGGCAAGAAAGGAAGACTATCAAGATGCTAAAGGAAATTCTTAGAAATGTGTTGGTTGATGAACAGCATCTACTCCAAAGTTTAAGATAATGTTAAGGGCCACAACTAGTGCAATATAAAAGTGCAATTATTCTTCACTTATGGCATAAGTCTAGTCTTCATTCTCATGTGCATCTCAGCAAAAATATCATAAATATAAACCCAAGAGACAGGAATCCTAACCTCAGAATCAGAATCCATGTAAAGAATCTCCCGCACACCACCGGGTACAATTAGGCAGCTGTACCCAGCTCCCAAAGACTTGCAAAAATTCTTCCTTGAGGCTGGAATCATACCCAACCACGTCCATATTTGCCTTAAAAATGGTATATAGAACAGCTGGGAAAAGAATATATGGCAATAACTCGTAAAATTTTAGAACTTACAGTTAAACACCATATATACTGATTCAAGCTAACTTAAAGCTCGACTTGAAGAAAAATAGTGCTAACTTAAACTCAAAAAAATAAGGAAGAAACCTTACAGAACTGCCGGCAAGAACCTTAATCTTTGGAAGTGGAAATAAACGAGCATCTTGGGAAAAAGCACAAAAGCCAATCGCCATTACTGAATGAGGCTCATAGCCGAAGACTGCAATGAATTATATTAGCTCTCATACGTTTGAGTGAATTAAATTAGAAAATCATACGCCAATATATACAAGGCCTCCAACATAAGATCTTAGAAAGTTAATAATATAAAATTTCATTTTTTTTCATTTCTAGTGAAAAGTAAATGTATTTCCTTCTAAATAATACTAAATTCTTATGTATTTATATGAATGGTGTATTTCACTTTTAAAAGTTAGTAATAGTGATATTTTTTATGTGAAATGATAACTTTGAGTGTTATAGATGTAAAAATCAAAATTTTAGGTGTAAGGTACATAAATAAATAAGAATTATGTGTTACCTATGCAAATGTCCCAAAGTAAAAATAGTTTTAAAATGTTATAAACATAGCACACTTAAACTTTCATTTTTACACACAAAGCACTCAAATCTTTAATATCACATAAAAAATAACACTATTACCACTTTTTAAAAGTGAAATACAGGTTTTCATGCACAGGCTTAAACACGAAAGTGCTATTTATGTAAATACAAAAGTTTAAGTGTGAGAAATGTAAATACATAAGAATTGTGTGATAGGTATGTAAATTTCACATAAATAAAATAGTTTTTTTTTATCCTAAGAAATAAAGAATATTACTACGACTCTAACACACATGTCTGAGCTCTTCGATCTCTGCTACCACTATTTGTTGCAAAACAGATGCTAGCCAGCATGCAAAAATTAAATTTAGGTTTACAAAACAGAATCCACGATTATTTTTATTTGCATTTTTTTAAATAATTTCACCAATTTCGTCCGTTCACACAAAGACAAATTATAAGAAGCTCTATTCAAACAACCCAAAGATAAATCTAACCCTACCATATGCTTGGTTTGGATCAAAATCACTCGTGTCCTCCACATGGATAGTCACAGGAAAATACCCAAGTGCATATTTGCAGATAAATCTGAAAACCCGATATAATTTCATCACAAACTCGGAGCATTTACTCTAAAATGTCAAGCCGAGGAACAAAAAGAACAATAAAATGAAAACCTCGACAAATTTCGTCCCCATTTGCTCTTATGATTGAGGGGTATCACCAAGAACAACAACTGCAGCGCTAAGACTCTGCAAAAGAAATGGTAATTAAGAATAAAAGCGAAATGAAGGAGAAGAAAACGGTGGGAAGACAGATACGAACACAGCGGCGTAGCGGAAGGGAAGAAGAAGGAGCGAAGCGATGGCGAGGAAGGCGTTGAAGTAAATGCCGCCGAGCCAGAGAGCTAGGGCTAGCGTCGAGCGAATGGGCGAGTAGTCAGTTGCCCTGAACACAGCCGAAGCCATCGAAGAAGAAGGCAGAAGAGAAAGAAGACTACGACTACTGCTTGTGTATTGGGATGGAGGAGCAAGAAGGGTGGGCAGTTGGAAGTTGGCGAAATAATGCTAGACCAACTGAAAGGTGGACGCAATAAATAAAGAGAAATAGTTGGTGAGCGGTTCAGGTTTGATTTTTATGAAGCAGAACTGTTTCTGCATTAATGGTGGCTTTGGGCTGTTTTTTTGGTGTCGTTCTGAAAACATCACTTGGCCATTTGGTCTATTTTAGTAAACTATATTTTTGCTGATAAATTAGGTACGGTGATTATTAGAATTTTTTATTTTTTATTTTAATTCAGACCGTTACTTAAAAGTTGTTACCGCACCTAGATAGATGCGGTAATGTTTGAAAACGCTGCTTTCAGCGTTTTCAAAACGCATAAGCTGTCAAAACGCAGTTTATCAAAACAGTTCATATGTATTTTCAAAATGTCACCGCACAGGTTAATAGTGGGAGCTGAACATGAGCTAGTGGGAGTCGAACACGAGTTGTTCACGAACAATGAGTTGTTTTGACAGCCCTAGTTAATAGTTCTCTCAAATTAAACTTCTACTAATCTTAAGAGGATTGGTCTAAGTAGCTGTGAAGCTATTGATTTAAAGGGAGGAGAGGTGAAATGAGCCACCTACGCAGAAACCACCAATTCTTATGCATTTATCTATAGAGATGTGACGAAACATGTTTGAGTGAGCCTAACCTCGGCTCCTTGTTAAAAAACATCATTATTTGTGTTCGGCTCGCTAATATATCGAGTTTTTTTTTTTATTTTATTTTTATTTTTATTTTTTGGTGGTTTCACTCTCTTAACGAGTCGAACACCAGTTGTTCGCGAATAATGAGCAGTTTTGAGTCTTTTGACATCCGTTGTAACGCCGCCATAAGTTATTAAGGATAGAGACAATATTTAAGTCTTATTATTTATATTAAAAATAATTTAAATAGAATTTAATACATTTTTATTCTATTTTTTAATTAATAATTTAATTGAATATAAATCTTATAGCCTTCTAGTAAATTAAATTATTTAAAAGATAATATCATCAATTATATATATATATATATATATATATATATATATATATATATATATAAGCCAATTATATAAATATATCACGGAGATAAAATAATAAATTATCGTCTTATCATTGCACGAGAATTCAGCACACACTCAAGTGAAAGAAAACAACCATTAACACATTCTAATAAAATTTGATTAAAAATATTACGACCCAAATTTGTTCATAAAAAATAGAAATTCTCCTTTTTATAATGAAAAAGACAAACTTCATCTCAATATTTTTCTTAAATAAATTTTATTCCTTTTTAGGTTATGGAAAAAACAACTGACTCTAAAAACCACTAATGTAACTTGTCACTGTTGAACTCATACTAAATTTTAAAATAAACTTTTCATAAATATGAAATTTTCTCCTTAAATGTAAATATTTGACGATGATTAACATTTTGAATATTTTGTATTATGTTCATATTAGCCTCTAAAACAAATGAAATGAGGTATTTGGGCCATGAAGTTGGCATGTCAAGAAGTATTCATCAAATGAAAGATTATGGAAATTATAGAGCTAGATTTCATATGAAATAATCTTCATAAAATAGAATTAAATCTCCTAAATAAAAATGTTTGATTAATCATTTTTTATGATTTGTAATAATATTTTATAAATATTGTATTGATATAAAGATATTGAAGATAACTTTAATTGAGTTTAAGAAACCTTTGATTGAATTTAGAAGTTATTATAATATGTTATTAGACCGTTTAATATATTTAATTATATTACCTTTCGACCTACTTTTTCCAACAATAAAAATTTCAAAAAAAAATAAAAAATAAAAAAAAATTAGGTGAAGAGTTGATCTGCATTGTGATTTTTCTTATAAGCAAGGAAATAAAAAGCAAAATAACGAGGTCACGATTCAAGCATATCGTATCACAAGCTCGAGCTCGAGCATGTAAACACTCGGCTCATTGGCTCGCAAGCCTGCTGTTAGTACCGTAAGCAGAGCTAAAGCTCGTCATTTGAGCTCGAGCTTGTAGACTTGAAGTTTGACAACAGGCCGAGCTTGAGTTAAGCATGACTCAAGCTAGGCTCAACTCATTTACACCCCTATACTCTCTACTCTGAGAGGTTAGAAATTGAATAGCCTGGCAAGTAAGGAATACAAACCAACCAGATTTACTTGTCAACATTCAAATGCATTCACTTCCCTTGGCAAATCATATGTAATCGTCATGTTTGTAGCCTAACTGAGAGTTACAATATAGAGAGTATTAGAGAGTTTAAAATGGCATAAAATTAAAATTTTCATCTTTGAATAAAGATTTTTCTTTCTCCTTTAAAAAACAAAGCAATTCAAAAGAAAGGAATTCATATTAATAAATTTAAAAAAAAAAAATTTTTATGCATAACTCTTGGACAATCCTCTAACCTATCTTTCTTCTGATTAGGGTTTATAGGCCAAACTAATATTTTTTTTCAATTACAAAAGAAGTTACAAAAGGAGATTAACAAGATAATCATGCCCCAAGCATCATTAGAAGTCTTTTCAGGAGGCAGGTAAAGGGTTTTTCTACCCTAGACAATTGCGATATTTATATCGCTAATCGTTGTGCCGACTGGAGTCGACAAGGCAATATCGGTCAAAGGTATGTTAGATTTTGTTGACGGTAATCATCACAGAGATATTGATACATGCATATAAACTAATTGAGTATTTTCATTTAGAAAAGGATATTAATACATGCATTAGCATATATAAAATTTCTTATGAAAGTATGAAAAACCAACATATTATAATATTTCTTACAGAGATATGAAAGCTCAGCATGTATATTGATTTTTTTTTCCCTTAGATTGTTGTAGTTTAGAAATGTGATTATTCCTGAGTTATCTTTAGATAACTCATTATGTTGTTTTAATATTATTTTTAGGTTTTAGATGAGTAGAAGATGAGCACAAGTATCTTTAAACAATTTTCACTATAATATCGGACGACGGAACAAAACATTGTGGGAGAAGCACAAGTCCAGCTATAGTGCAGCTGATAAAGCCCATTTGAAATTTCTATTTTCAACATATTTCTATTCTTTTTTATTTATTTTCTATTTTTACATTTCTAATTAGGTTATTTCTAGTAGAGAACCATTCATATGTGGTTATTTTCTAGGTTAGGGAGACTTCTGCTTTGTGTGTGTGTGAAGCGGGGCGCCTAGAAGAACCCTAGATCTGTTTGGTCCAGGAGTTCGGAGGGGCTGACCGGATCTCCTAATCTTAGGGAGTACCGCCCAAGGGAGTGAGTCCACTCTTAGTTATCCTAATATTATATATTTGCTTTTGAAATGTTTTAGGACTAGGTTATTGCTATATTGTTTTGAAATAGCCATCAATGTCTTCCTTTTCCCTTCTAGAGTTGCATCTAAGGGTTCCGAGTGTATCTCATTCCCTAGATGGTGTTTATTTTTCTGATATCCCACCCCTTTCCGTCATCAGCTTCCTTCCACCACGCCAGTCTACCTTGCCTACGCTCCCAGAAAAGCCGCCCACCTGCTATTTTTTTCAAATCTGCTGCCTGGCAAATCTCTGTCCAGCTTCCAGGCAACCTCCCCCTCCATACTTGCTGCCGCCACCCTGAAACAGCCTAAAGAATGTGTTCTCCCCCTTTCATACTTGCTGCTGCCTACTCAGAAACATCAATATGTTGTTTTCCGTCACTCCATTTTTGCTACCGCCACCCTGAAACAACCTAACGACTGTAAAAATAATTGTAAAACAATTGCAAGAATTTTTTTATTGTAATTTCATTTGTTGAAAATATATATATATATATCAACTTCCTTACAATTATCTCTATCTAGATATATCTGATTGTAAAAGATTGCTTCTCATCACAAAATCATGAAAAAAATAGAAAAATAAATAAATATGCAAGCAAAACTTAAAACATTTTTTCAGAAACCAAAATCATGAAAAATTTATCCAAATGGACCCTAAGAGTATTCTCACCAATAGCTTATACACGCATAAATTCAACTACTAGCTCATGAAACCATAGAGACCATATGCGCATAATGAAAATTTTATAGTGTTTAGATAAATCCAAATCATTTTAAGAAAGAGAAATCTATACCAAATTAAGCCAAGTTGAAATGCAAACAAAATAAAACAAAATCCTGAACGCCTCTACTATGTCACTGCTATGCACGCAGCAGGCTGCCAAAAGTTATTTAACAATTTTGGAAGATTTACATAAATACGAATCAAGTCTCATGTATTTACATAACACTAAAACTTCAATTTGTACAAATATGCCACCTTCCCTATGCATGAAAAGGCATTTTTCATTATTTTTATAAGTTAAAATAGTTGACTTTTCTATGTGATATGAAAGATTTGGGCGGTATAAATGTAAAACGCAAAATTTAGGTGTTAGAAATGTAAATGCATAGAAATTGGGTGGTGTGATTGAAAATGCCCAAAATTTTTTTTATCACCAGTGGCCACCAAATCACTTTGATGGCTTAAGATATACTTGAAGCACCTTGGGATTAATTAAGTTTGTATTATCATAGTAAACAGAAATTATCTAAAAGGGAATTTACATGAATACCACATAATTCTTATATATTTAGACATTAAATACCTAAACTTCAATACTCAAGTATATCGCACTTGGATCTTTGAATTCCATATAAAAAATATCATTACTTTTAATTTTTTAAAGGTAAAATATATTCTTTCATGCTTATAAATAGATAAAAATTGTATTGTATGCATGTAAAATTGCAAATCCCGCTTGATCCATGTTAAAAAAGGAATATTTACATCCTTATCATGCAATTCCTAGGTATTTCCATATCAAACACCTAAAGTTTGATTTTTATATTTATACCACTTTATCTAAGCATGAAAAAGTGTATTTCACATTTTAAAAGTTAATAAAAGTGATATTTTTTTATGCCATATAAAATATTGAAGCACTATAGAGGTCAAAATCAAAGTTTAGGTGTTAGAAATGTAAAATACACAATAATTGTGTGGTATGCATGCAAATTCCCCAATAAAACATCTTCTACATTTATTTGCAATTCACCAAAATACAAAAAGGATCATAATGAAGTGAATGGAATATACTCCAAGTTAGATGCAATATTTATACTCCAAAGCAAATTATCAACAAAAAGAAACATACTTTGATTATGGATATGAAAATTCAATTATAACAAAAATGGGTACTTCAGGCTTGAATTTCATACAGTAATGAAATTCAGTAGCATCATCCTGAAGCATAAAACTGGTACAAGACGTTTGGGAGCAAAGAAATGAGAACTTTCAGCAGATTAAAAGTTATAATCATTGCAGAATTAAATAAAAACAAGATGATTATTTTCAAAATTGCACTGTAAATTCAGCCTCAACATGAATAATAGAACTCACTTGCCAACAAATTCCTTCACGTTCTTTAACCATGTCAGATATTCCCTTTCATCCTTGTACATCATGTATTCATGTAAGAAATCGCGGAGAGAACTGTCAAAACCTCTTAATTTCAGATATTTGTGGAAAGCCTTTTGCAAACTTTCATCCAATTCCCTGCAACAACATAGTTAAAATAAATTTGTTAAATTTGTGTATGGGCAAGAATAAGTTGAAATCAAAGATAAGTGCTGAGGTTTATAAGAAAAAGACAGACAAAATGGGATTTTTTAAACTATATAACAAATTTCCTTCTGAGGCTTGATATACACAAAAACCTCTGTGAATATTCTATGCAATTATTCTGAAAATATTTATAATTTATTCTCAGATTTTTATCGAAGTGGTTAATAAACTTTAGGCACCACTTCTAAGACTGTGCAGCCGTGATTTGTAGCAAAGAGACTATTCATAAAAAAAAAAAAAAAAAAACTTTACACCAAACACACAAACAAACACAGCAAAGTAAGAAAACTCACGAAAAATCAGGTCCTTGGTAAGCTCCCTGGCCATCAGAATCATGGCTACTTTTCATTGTCATGCTTTCAATTTCAAGATCAGAAGAATTAATATTGCAACCAATTTCCAAGACAGGCCCCTCCCCTTTGTCTATAGTTACCAGCAGAGAAATATTTGGGGAAACTGCACTGTCCTGATCAACCTCACTAGCATCATCATCATCCTTACTCATCTCTTCCCCATCAAAATTCATATATACTGTAGCTTGGATGTTCTCGCCAGCAAATTCACGCTTAAGAATGATAGTTTGATCGCCAGAATTATCAATGATTTCAAAGGGAAAATCTTTTGGAGCATCAATTTCCTGCAATTTTCAAGTTGAGCAATATGTATGTATGTATGCACTCAATTGGAAAATTCTGAGGAATTACTCGTGTCTAAAAAGCATTGCTCAGTGGAAAATGGTTAATAATAATACCATCCAATACGACGAGAATTGGAGGGACCCAAGTATGTGAAGAAGGACACTTGATACAATTTCACCAAGAAACATCTTTAATTCAGGAAGAAATACATCACAGCATTCAATTATGAAACAACACCATTTATTCTAACCATTTAGTCTCAACTTAATTAATGAATTTTTATTGTCCATTCAACTTGTGGAGTGCCACATGAGATGTAACTCTATTCTACATTTTTTTTTTTTTTTGCATAATTTATGTCAATTTTACCTTTGAGCTAACCACCTCAATCCTTTAGCATTAACTTCATGCAACTTTTCTATTGGAGCACTTGTATCGCTCATTGCATGAGCCCAGACTACTTAAGTCTACTTGAAATATCTTATCTTCAATATATAATACTCTCACCGTCCAACTAAAATAATCACTCTCCATTCTATTCTAGTTAGTCGTTAGATATTTCAAACATGCGGATAATAGAACTAGTGAAAATCTTCCCATTCTACAGCCCCTAACTCGATTTAGACTCTTAAGACAAGCAAATCTATGATTTACATACTTCTTTTACTCCATCAAAAAACAAAAGAAATCAATGAAAATATATAGTAAATTTTAAATGAGAAATAATAAGATGTGAAAGAAAAAGAGGACAAAATTATTTTTTTTTTTCATCGTTAAAATAACAAATTTCAGTCAGTGCAACATAACAGTCATCAACTGCTTGTTGAAAGTCCCATTCTTATGAGAACCGATCTTAGCCCAACCCATCAATCTGAGTCATACCTTAATTGACATGGCCTTCGAGGCATCCTAGAGTTAGCCTAACATATTTGGATGAAAAGTGAAAGGCCTGGCAAGCTAGTTTTGCATCCCCAAAAGCTAAACCATATTGACCCCAGCAAAGTCAAAATTAAAATAGAAGAACCCAACAATATTCAACTTTAGACCAGAATGTCACAAAATCCTTTCAATTTCATAAATTTAGGCTTGATTACTTGATTAAAATTACAACTATGAATTAAGTTAAGTTAATAATATGAACGCTACTTAGCCTAGTTCAATTGTTTGGCTTCACCTAGAATAAAACTTGAACCATTTAAGACATCTACACCACTTATAAAGGCACTCCCTAAAGCATACCGCACAACTCATGAGATTTTCTACTCAGAGCAATCGCCGCCTCCAAAAGCAGTCATGAACAAAGTCCCGGCAACATGCACTCTTCCCCTTTCACTTAGAGCACAAGTCTAAACTGTTGTCACATACACACTTCCTCCTTATCTAGCTTGCTTCTACAAGGGTATGTGGGTGCCTCGTGCTCTGCACAGCACACAGTATTCAACTCATTGTTGCCTTCAACAACACTTCTTGCAAGTGCCTCCAAATGCTCAATACACAATGTTGCACACATAGCTATGCCTCATTACAGCCTCTTTACCCTCTCATTGTACATGAAACCATCTATCTCCCTCATTGAGCACATGTGAATGCAGCTATCAAACTTCATCGTTGATCTACATCTGCATCTAATTACTAAAGAGTCATCATCAGCCATGTGTGAGATTCCTATCAACATCCTCACACCCAAGCTTAACCACCCTAGCACTTCTAACCTTATAGTTGAAAACCTATATGAGGTGAAATTCTCCAAACCCTTGGATTCTAAAATCAGCTTCACTGATACTCCTTCCAAATCACATATCATCATTCAAACTCGATCATCAGTTTTTAAAATTCAATTTGAATCTTATAAAATAATATTTTATGTTTCGCACAAATAATTTCATCATAAAGCATTTTTCAAATTCATGCCATGATTTTCTATATTACTATTATATTTTGATATAATTATTTAAATACTTAAAAGTTCATCAAAAATAAGAATCCGTGCATTTTTTGCTCTAAAAATTTAGGTAATTAGCACCGCATGATTCTGCCTCCCACAAGCATTTTAAGTATATTTAAAATCACCCCATTCTTGCATATTTTGCATGTTTCAAATTATTAAACCCATAAATTATCATGTAGTGTATCATTAAGCATTCTCACACATACTACGCATCTTGAAAATTCAAAACAATTTTCAGCTGACGTTCGCACACCACCCAATTCTTACGTGTGTTGATACAGACCCATGACTTGACATGGTCGCCCAAACACATGTTCATTACATGATCTTTCGTGGCAAGAATAAGTATCACCCCTTGTACCTGGCACCATATGCACCATATGATCTCAAAAGGGCAGTCTACCCTCTAGTTGATCAAATGCAAAGTCAATAAATAGGTTACCATGACCCAATCATTTCACTTGTCATTTGCATCACAAATGATATCATGGCTTTGTATAGCATGCAACCGCACGTTCATATTGAATATTACACCCATCATGAGCACTATCCTTGCATCTAGACATTCATAAGTTATTCGCTCATGGCACGCATATTGCTATTACACTACATATGCACCTTCACAACTTGGACAATCTTGAACAAATTCTGGGGCTGCTCTTTGCAACTCATGCGATGCATGTCACAATCCCGTAGGCAAATTTAAGCATTAATTGTCAAATTCATTTATCATTGAATGACCATAATAAAAATCAAAGATAGAAGTTGGAATTTTGATTAAATTTACCTGCATTTTACTTTGTTTTATGTATGCATGTATGACAACAATCATCTAGCATTATGGAAAACCTAAATTTGCAGCAAAACTAGACACATTGATTCATGCATGATTGAAGAATAGGTTTCAAATCATGAATTAATTTTTGTATCTTGCGAGAGCAATCCCCTTAGGTAACTCTCAGAACTGTTCCAAAGCTTTATGTGAAATGTCATGTAGTCATTTACCATAGTTAGTAGATGATCCAAAGCACAATCCTCAAATCATAATTTAACCTTTATATTTGTGTATGGTGTTCGAACTTTCCACTTTCAATCTACATCTATAAAGAGAATAATACTGATGCAACACAAGTCAAAGTAAGCACCACAAGAGCCCGTATAAATATGGTCCCACAACTTATTCCACAAAAGCAAGGTTGTGAAAATCTTATCCGCCATTGAACTAGAAGAATGAGGAGTACAAAGTTCAAAGGTTGAACCAAAGAACATAATAAATATTAAAATTATTTTAATATGATTTAAATGATTTAATAATGTACATATGTGATAAATATGTGAAAAAATAAACAAAGCTTGAACATAATATCTTTAATAATTATAAATTTAAAATTTGACATAAAACTCTTAAGATATAAAGGTATATGTGTTATAAATAGATTAAATTATATTTATATATATTAAATATATTTTAAAATAAAAAAAATGTAATATTGATATCTAAACAAAAAATTAATTTATAGTAGGAATATAAGTTTATATTAATAGTAGAATTTATACTAAATAATAAGAATATAAATGTTGAAGTTTTATCATAATATTCTTACATTTTGTAGCACAATCAATATTATCAAAGCCCAAGTCTCACAATTCAATTCTTCCTTTTCGTAGTCTAATTCATATTTCAATACTCATAATTTTTTAGTCCTACATCATGAAAAATACTTATCGTTTCATTAGTCATTAAAAATAAAAGTTTTGTAGTCTGAGCTCCTAAGTCACCTGAGTGGTAGACCTGGTATGAATTAAATTGATTAAACTCATATTAATTAAATTTAAGATTTCTTTTAATTCATAATTATAAGTTAAGCATAATATAATTTATAAAACTAAATCTTATATGAAATATTTTAACCGTTTAATTGAGAAAGGTGAATAAAAAGGTCAATTTGATCAACAATTTCACCAATTGGAGGAAAAAAATGATCCTTAAGGCTACCCTACGGCCTCACCAGTTGTATGACCACTTCATGGTTGAACTAGTTGGTCTGTCCAGTCCAGTTTTTAAGACTTCGCACAAAGTTCAAACATAAGAAAACTTCAACTTGATTCCCAATAATCTGAGGCCAAAGGTGCCAAGAATTTGTAAGCTCTTTGCAATACCATATAGAAAGGACAGTCAAGCAATCATTAACATAACTCGTATTAAAAAAAAAAGGAACAGAACACGCAATTTTTCGTTTTTGAAGAGGCACATGACATTTTGAATCAAACAAAACCAAAACCAAAGCATACCGTTTTATGAACATAAGTTTCGAAGAGAAGCTTCACATTCAAGATATTTAACGAAAGAACGTAAATAAAAAGATGACTCCAGATGAAAAATCCATTTTTAACCCAATCCAGATCCCAGCAAAACCCAGAAAAGTCGATTAATCAAAAGCAATCATAGTAAAGATGGCCTTCTGTGAAACTTACCCGACCGTTATCTTCGGTTTCCTGGGCACATTCGATCTCGTACTGGAGAACTTTATCAAGATTCTCATCAGCGTCAACCTTAGTTGAAGCAAAACGGAGAGAAAACAGGGCTGGAAGCTTCCTGATTGTACGGCTGCTAATCAGAAATTTCCGGGTCAGAAGAGGAGAGGGGGAAGAAGAAACCGTGGAACAGTAGAGCAGCGCAGGCGGGCGCCGAACAAATATAGCAGAGGAGATTGGGAGGCGGGCGGTTCTGCGAAGTAGGGAGCTGGCAATGGATGAACCCATTCCACCGCAGAGAAGTTGAATGTGGTCGTATATCTTACGAAGAGAACACTGAGACACGATTTCAGGGGATTCGATCCCTTCTCTAAGCGAAGCTCTTCCCTAGGGTTTAAGAAGAGGAAGAAAGGAAATGGTTGCTGGCGACCGGCAGTAGGCAGGGTTTTAGAGGTGAATAAGAGACCATATAATTCTTTTTTTTTTAAAATTTATTTTGAAAATTAAATGGGCTTCATACTATGCAAATTTATTGTCAATATAATTTTATCAATATAATTATCTCAAATATATTAAAATCCTCTAAATTTTATCTTATTTATAGCATAAAATGATTAAATATTTTTGAACCAAATAATATATTAATTGGTCATTTCCTTCTTTTATGATTAAATGAACGAGTAAAAGGAATGTGAAATGTTAATAAGAGGAATGAAATTGGCGTGTTATCTAGAGAAATGCATGAGTTCAAAGGAATTGGAGATATTGTAATAGACTCCAAAAACTTTTCAAAAGTGTCTAATGAATATAAACCCTAAGTCTGAGAAAGTTATTTTTGAGCAATTACAATATTTTTTCAATTTTAAGGGTCCACAAAATTAGTTATGAAATCATTGGCAAAAGTTTATAGTGATGGAGTAAGATATCAATGCCTTGGCATTGCATAAAGTTCACACATAGAAATAGATATAAGTGATTGAAGAGAACGTAGTTTTATGTGAAAAAATCACAAGGAAATTTTTATGTGAAAAACCACAAAGTTTTGTCTTTAAAATTATAAAAGATTTATTTCTCTCTCTATGTAGAGAACATAAGATTATAAAATTTTGACGAAATTACAATGACCAAGCAACAACTGGTTCAAAATAATAATTTGGCTATAACAACCATAAAATAAGAGTTAAACTATAATAATTACTAATGATGATAAAAGACAGTTACAGACAATTGTTGGCTTAAGGCTCTATTCAAGAGTATGTACATTAGTTCTTAACATTCTCCTATCTCTTTCATGTTGAAAAAGTGATCATAATTATAGAGCTTTAGGAGCGATTATTTTGTTAATTTTAACCAAAATCACAAAACATTTCATTAAATCATCAATGTTGATCTATTTTTACCGCAAATCATTATTTTAGCATTTAAATGTATTAATGCTCTCATAATTAAGTGACTTTGGACTCGTTAAATTTCAGTTATTGAGACACTCGACTTGACTATAGCCATGACAATTTTTTTAGTTCATTTATTTTTTCAATTAATGCTTCAAAGCTTTCGATCATAATTCAAGTGCTTGACTCAAGCTTACTTGATCCAGATCATATTATTTTACATGCTATCATTGGACTTGTATTATCGAGATGTTCAGTTTGATTATAAAGTAACTAAAATTAGAGCTTCAACAATCTTGAATTTAATTGAGAATTGTTTTTATCTACTATGAGTTGGCATCTTTTTAGCATTTTTTTTATTTCATATTATGTTCAAGCCTCCTAAGACTAATTTTTCTCACATTTTATTGCAAACATGCAAAATTGTGAGTTTTAGCCCATTTTGAGGTCAGTATTTAATGAAAAATGCCACAACATCCAACCTCACAAAAAGCGCTTGAACTTTGCTTCCATACCTCTGATTTGCTATTAGGACCCCATTCCAGAAAGATAATCAAAAGAAGAAGGTCATGGCGAAGTCGCATTATAACATCGACACACTGTAAGTTTTTTACAATCTCGAGAGCATTGTTTGATTGAATAGTCAGCGCCCATCAGTGATGTAATTCATGGTGTCACGACACCCCACCAAAAATATCAGATTTTGAGCCGCAAACTCTATCTTGTAAGCTAATATGACAATTGTCTTGTTCGTGGTGTCAAGGCATCATAAGCGATGTCGTAGCACCAAACCCTATTTTTTTCCTTTAGAAGGGGCAATCTTAGGTTGTCCTTAGGGTTGAGAATTTTAATTTCAATCTTCCCTTTGATCTCTCAAGGTTATAAATGAAGAGTTTCTCCCCCTTTGGATAGTGTAAGCTTCTCTCTTTCATTATTTTTTTTTATATGTTGAGTTTTCTCATTAGGATTTTTAATGTGTTAGTTTTCGTCCACACCTCTTCTCTAAACCCTCCTCATTCCATGTTTTTGGCGTGTGAACTTTCCTCCACATCTCATCTTCGAACCCTTCTTGTTCTGATGGTGTTTCCATAGTTGAATGTGATGTTTTATGACTGAATGAGTTCAAGAAGCCATTTCTAGACTTATTGTATTGAGGGACTTTGTCAACCTTAGCATAAGTGAGGTCTCGATAAACATTGTCGTTATTCTCTCTTCCCAAAGCCCATAGGCTTTGTGTTAGAGGTTAGGTTCAGGATGTTATTAGAGCAAGCCTTTAGGATAAATTTCATGTTTTTAAAGTGAATCGAGTGGCTAACCCCCTATGTTTTTTTCCCTAGAATTATGTCCCTGCCTTTGGGCACAATGACACCATATCTTTATTTTAAACCTAACGCTTAAGCACCAAATTTTGGCGCTTAGGCACCATACCCATATCAGATAGCATTGTGATCGTGTTTCAACAAAGACATGACGCCATCCTATTGTAGGTCTACATAGCATCATGACATTGCCTATCAACGTTGCAGTGTCATACCATGCTTTTTTGCCAAAAGGCTACGTCACTGCTTTCAAAATCGTGGCCTTGCTAGACCTTGGGTTTATTTGACCCAAAATCACAGTGGTGTTTCTTGATGTTAAGGCCCCGAGTTTTAGGCCCTCTAAGTCGATAATCTGTGAGTTATTTATAGCCAATGCGCCTTAGGTCTTAACTATTTTTGGCATGTCGTTGAGGACCGCCTAAGATTTTTCTTTCTCAATGATGTATTGTCAGTGCACCTCCTTTGCTACAGCGCAAAGACTGCTACTCATCATACCAATTAGTCGGGTTTGACTTAGTCGAACATTTGTTGGCCTCTTAATTTTATAGGTTGAGGTAAGCCTCGTTTTTTTTTACCCACGGGTCGTTGGTACACCCTTCTATTTGGGCTGTGACCATTTTTTAAAACTTTTCAATCATGCCTTTAGGCCAAGTTCGGTGGTTAAGAATGATCGGGTCCTCGATCATTATAAATCGTTGACCTAGGGACTAGCTCTCCTGAATCATTGGTACACCCTTTCACATGAGTGGTGGTTCTTTGGTCTGACTAATAAGTTGGACTTATAACAATCTCATCATTACTAACTAGGTCATTATAAGTTAATTTCACATCTTTATTTCATGTTTATCCACTTAAACCACCTAATGTTGCATGTAGAAATATGCTAAAGCTTTGCCTACCACTACTCAAAAGTAGATGTTTGTATAAAGAGTTTTTGAGCATTAACACAGTCTTTGCATTAGTCTGAGGACCAAAGAGACTGACACCTAGGCACCGCGTTCTCGGCACTTGACACCAGCCACTTGGCCTCCAAATCAAACAGACTATACTTCAATTATGTCTCATGTCATTGCAACGTCATCCTTCCAATCCGACAGCTACATTTGTTTATATTTATGCATTCCCTTATATGTTCATTTTTTTGTTTTTTTTAACTTGCATTTTGCATGTCATTCATATATTGTGTTTCATGCTTGTTATGTAGTTTTTGCATTTTGTGTGATTTATCACCTCTATATTTGAAGTCCTTTCTTAAACAGAATGTGGATACCCCAAGATCGTCTATATAACGCCGCGATGTCATCCTTTTTTTTCGGGGTTGAATTTTATATGTGTTGTAAGACCCATTTTATGTTTGATTATGAGTCTACATTTGTTGCATTCATCACATGTGTGATGCATTTATTACATTGTGATGCTTTTGTTGTGTCTTTCATATCATAACGACTTTATTATGTTGTGCTCTAGAAGCTTTGTTTCACGTGCACTTGATTTTCATATTATACCTTTTTTATGCACTGGGTGTTTTACATTGTCCTAAGTAAAAGACTCATTTTTCTTCTATAGCTCTAGGTTGAATAAATCAACACGTTAGTGGCTAGGCTTTAGTACCCTTAAGACTGACTTTTTGGTGGTAATTAAAAAATAAATATTCGTTGTCGGTCTATATAGTTGGTTAATGTCAATTATCTTTGATTTGTGTCGGAAGGTTCACAATGGTAGACTAATGAATTTCATCTTAACATTAAATGACAAACTAGAATACACTCAACTAATTGAAGAGAAGCAAGCTGAAATGGATACCTCAATTTATTTGCGGAAATCTTGGAAAGAAAAAATAATTGTTGGGTCTAGCCCAGTTAGAATAATCCACTATGAATTGTCAGTACACATGTTTACTTTTCTCTAAATTAGGAAATATCGATTATTGTAAATGTACAATAGTAGATTATCAATAATAGTCATAATTTGACTATAATTAATGTAGTTCTTGTAGATAATAGGTTGCAAGGGTCGTAATTGATTGCTATAGAGACAATAGTTCATTGTGAATATTGTAAACGAAGGTTGTAGTGCGGCTTGTCGTATAAGCCATATATGGAATCCATGGTGGTGGTTGGCAATGTGAGATATAGATGGTTACTTCTGAAAGTATTATTTTTATGCTCATAAATTATTGTTCTTTCTAAAAGCCATTTTAGTGCTCAAAATTTCATGGCATGTGCCATATTTGGTTCACTATCAATATATGAATGACATGAAATATGCTTCAGTGGCTATAAGACAACTTTCTATGTGAAATTTTAGTAGTGGGTTTTCTTGTATAAAAAATTGTCCAAATAAAATTTTTCAACGGATTGTCATTTCATAAAACTAACTTCACAATTGCATTCAAATTGTTGAAATATTTGTGTCCAAATTGGACTCCTTTTTCTAACACAAACAATAATTATGATTTTGCCTTTGAAATGAATTCAAATCAACCTCAAATTCAAAACATAGTCAAATTGACCTGAAAATATTAAAATCGATCAAATTAGAGCTCATCTAAAGTTTCATAAAAAAATCTTAATTTTCTCTCTCCTCGACAGGGCCTATACTTTGACTTGAATTTTCATGAGACGGGGACCACTTTGACCAAAAAATCGCCACCATTGTGTTATCTTTATTTTTTATCTATCAAATGAGTCAAGCAAACTCTCTAATACAAGTCTTAATATTTAGTACATAAGATTTGAACTATGAGAAAATAAAATGTAAAATATGTGATTCAAATTAATTTTCTTCAAGATATAAACCTAGGAAACCTTTTGAGAATGAGAGATTTATATACATGACACACCCAATTTTATTATTTACATATGTATAACTTCATTGTTTGCAATGATGAGGTTTGGGCGATGACTAAGAGATCTAGAGGCAGTGAGCTAGGTGAATCTCATGGATGGTGGTAAGGTTGGACCTTGTGAGGTTATAGACAATAAGGGTAGGGAGGATTGTCATGAGTGAAGTTAAGCGACGACTTGGTTTATTGAAAATATCAATGTGGGCTTGATCCTATGGTTTGCCATGAGTTCCGACTTTCAAGCTTGGAGGTAAAAAACTTCAAGGTTGGATTTCGTAAAGCTGCAGAGAGGCGGGAGGGATTTAAAGATCGACGATGAGTTTCGGCTTCATAAGGTTGCAAAGAGGACGATGGTGAGGTGAGTTCGATATTTGGAATTTGTTGGCCCTATGACATAAGAATTTAGGGGTGTTGAATTGGGTTTGTGGGCCAAATTCAGGTGTGGCCCGAAATTGACTCAACCAAAACTGCTTGATATGAATCTAACCCTAATATTAAACGGGTCAAATCCAAACACGTCCCACATTCAGTCGGTAAACCCAAACTCGACACGTATAAACCACTTAAAGTAAGAAAAAAGACAGTTGCTCAAATAAAAAATTGGTCAATTTTTAGTCTATCTCGAGTCAGTTTTGGGTTGAAGAGTCAATTTCAAGTCGATTTAGTGTTGACCGGTCATTTTCAACTTGGCGGGTTAGCCCAAACTTGACCTAAAAAATTCAACGAGTTATAATTTTTAACCTAAACCTGACCCAAAATTTATCTTGGTGAATTCAAAATCAGATTTTTCGAGTCGGGTTCAGGTTGAGTTAGTGTGTCAGGTTAGTTTTTGACACCCTTACACAAGATTAAAACATGTGTTATTCTTGGTTAAGCTTTTATATTTTGAATATTATATATGTGCAAGTTCTCTAATAATGATACTGAAATAACATATTGTATTTACTAATTTATGTTAATTGCTATTAATATTTAATTTAAAAATAAACAAACACATGAATAATTTGCTGAATCCTCCTTGTATTACACTCAAGAAATATAATATAAGACATGAGAAAGAGAAATAGAGATAGAAATACACAATAATGAACAATAATCAATTTTATTATCACTCTTTTATCATAAAAGGGTTCACCAATTTATAAATGAGGGGGTACAATATGAGAAGTTACGCTTCTACTTTCTTGTGGATGTTATAAGGTATTTTTAGGTATTTTACGTATGTGGGCCTGTGGCTCTACCTCGTGGCTCGATCGACACAACTTGGTAGACTTTAGTTCGATAAGACTTGATCAGGCTGTTATGCTGAGTTAGCGTAACCGGGCAATTGATCTTTATTTGATTTTGGGTCGACATGACAGTTTTGATTAGTCAGATGTTGCTGACCGACTAAGTTGGCCTGATTAGTGACCCTTGATCATTAGATGAAGAGCTCTTGTTGACGGAAAAAAAAAAAACTAAGCTATCGAGCATATGTTGAATCAACGTACCCTGATATAGAGCTCATTCTTTGACATGGAAGTCCTTAGAGATGTTTGTGGGCTATTGCCAATCATTGACTTCTGATGAGGAACCTCAAGGGTGACTGGTGCTACTGAATTCTTCTCAGTTGGATTGAGAGGATAGGCAGGTAGATGCATTTTCTCGGCTCGATTAGTCTTAATCCTTGGTCTACACCCGATCGACCTCCAACCCCGATTCAAAAGGTTGCATCTGATAAAATACGTGAGTTATTTGGTTTTCCACGAGTGCCTTCTTTCTTTGTATTTCCTTTATTTTAAGATGCTATAGGATCGTGGTGACATGTTTGTGATCAACAAAAATATATAAAGTTGGGGGTGGAATACATAAATTCATATGTTGTACGTGGTACATGTCTTCAAAAAATATGCTAAACTTTTATGATTATTTTTCTCCAAAAATTGACTGAACGACTCCCACGGCCGAATTGATGGTCGAGATTCGGGCTATGGATTCTAGAAATTTCCTCCGGACAATGTTTTCCCCCGCGCCAAGAAATAAATACCTACCCGACGGCGCTCCGCCTATTAAAAAGAACTAGGGTTTTAGAGGTTTTGAGTTTTTCCAGAGCTGCTACATTAACCCTCTGGCATCTGAGACCGACTGAAACCCTCATGGCGATTGTTTCGGGGCTCATCTCTAGATTGGCGAGATCTAGAACAACCGCCGCCGGCGTTTCATCTTTTTTCCATCGGGTTTGGCTTTCTCGTTATTATGCTTTTATTCTGCTTGTATCGTATCAGATAGTTGCCGTGACTGTGTGTGGTTCTGTGTTTATGTTTTTCTTATTTATTGAAGATGGCAAGGGATGATAGGTTATGAAGCCCTAAACTTTCTACTTTGAGCCAATCGTTATTTTTGTTGTTGTGATTTGGATTCTTTTGCAGTTTAATTTTTTTTTTTTTGTGGTTGTTATCTTTTGGTTTTCTATTTTTTTTTCTAGGAGAATTATTAAAGATATTGATTTTGTTTTTATGGTGGTTGCCAGCAAGAATTGACAGATGAACGGCTCAGAAAGTTTATATATAAGGATTATAAAACATCGGTTGTTTTGTATACAATTTTTTTTTTTTTGAAAATGATGGAGCCTATTTACATACATGACGCCGAAAGGTTTGGGATTTACATACTCGACTGTCAATGTTTTCTTTTACGCCTCCAAGAACTGGCACTGTCACACTTGGGGAATTAGCACTATCGCACTTGGGGAATTAACATCGTTGCCATTTGGGAATTGACGTTGCTTGGAAAACTGGCATTGCCGGAGATTAAAATTAATAATTCAGCTAACGATCGCCAATGATTTATGGGACGTATCGGCACTCAATAGGGATAAACTTCATGTGGGGTGTGTGAACGATCGTCTTTCGCCCAAAGTGCTGTGTAAACACCCGACACCGACAAACTCTGCGTGGGGTATCTAACGACTGCCCGTGGCCTATGACATATATTGACACCCGACAGTGACAAGTTTCGCGAGGGGGTGTGAGAACGATCGTCAACCGCTAAAACTATAATGTTAAGACTCGACAACTACAAGCTCCGTGAGGAGTGTTTAATGATCCCCTGTGGCACATGAGTCGTATCAACATTCGATAGTGACAAGTTCCGTGAGGGGTCTGCAAACGATTATCATGTGCCCAAATTACAACCTTAACCTGACAATGACAAGTTTCGCGAGGGTGTTTAGCAATTGCCAAAAGCCTATGGAATGTATTAGCACTAGATAACGACAAACTTCGTGACAGTGTTTGAATGATTGTCTTACGCCTGAATTATAAGGTTAACACCCGACAATGACAAGCTCCATGCGGGTTGTGTGAACGATTGTCCTGGGCCTAAATTTAAAGGGCAACACCCAATAGTGACAAGCTTCACAAAGGGCGTCTAACGATTGTCAGAGGCCTATGGAACATATAGACACCCGACAACAACAAGCTTCATTGGGGTTGCATAAACGATCATCTTGCGCTCGAATCATAAATATTATACATGGCACCGACAATATCTACGAGGGGTGTCCAATGATCATCATAGGACTATAAAACGTATCAATATCAGACAACAACAAGCTCCGCAAAAGGTGTGCAAACGATCATCTTGCTCCCGAAAATCATCAACTCTGCGAGAGTTGTGACAGTTGCCTATAAGATGTAGGTCAGAGCATTTCTAATGCACATGGATGATATTCCCACACACTTGCCAATAAATCACAACGAGAAGAAAATTGTTCATGAACTAGAGCAATCGTTGAATGCAAGAAAGAAAGTTTGAAGTACTAAGCCCTCTAGTTTAAAAAAATCCCTTGCACAATAAACTATGTTTACAAAAACTAAATTACAAATTTTTATACAAGCACGTGTAAACATTAAAAAAAAAAATTGAAGCTAAAAAGAGATCGTTAGCTCTATACATTTGAGGATTCCCCAACTCTCTTCCTCATTTTCCTCAGCTCGCCCGATCCTCTCGATTTCCCATTCGATTATTCCTTTCTTCACCTTCTAAATTTGAAAGCACCGTACTGAACTCCTTAATGTCCTGCCACTTAGAATCGACTAGTCTGTGTTTAACAAACCTTTCTACAACAAGAGATATGCCAAACACAATCTTACGGAAAAAGCCCTCAACATGCTCCTCTCAAGTAATCATAGAGGAGATTTTTTTCAACTCTTTGTGTTCCTTAAGAAGAGTCTCATGTTCCTGAGCCTGAAACTCCCTCTGCTCTATAAATAGTTTAAGCTTTTCCTCAGCTATGGTGGCTCTTAGCTTTAATTTTTCTATCCGCAAGGCATCCCTCTCAATTTTCTTTTCAGCATGATCCAAAAGAATCCCTAGAAAATACGAAGCCTTCCATTCAAGAGCATGATAGTGTTAGATTGCCTGAGACATATCTTGTTTGTTCATCGTTCTCAAATGCTTTTCGAAGTTGAGATACCGAAACATCTCCATCAAGGCCGACAACAGTCCCCATTCAAATAAGTAAAAGGGCGCCACTCAGTCTCCTTATAAAAAATAACGTAATGACTGCTCGTCCAAACTCCAGTCCATCAGTTATAAGAGAACAACCACTCAGATGGAATACCTCCTCCTGGAGGAGGCAGCTTAGCTTATGAATCAGAAGTCTTTTATGTCCTCCGGTGAACGTCATATTGCACTCTCTCGGCATCTCCTGATTCTTCTCTCGGCTAGATCCCTATCAAGATTGGATGAGAAGAGCTACTTGCCTCTGCTCGATCGTACAAACCTACGAATGAAGTCCCACCAGGAGTCACAGTTAAAACCCCACCGATCGATGGAGGGGTCGGAGAAACCCAAAATTCGATGCGCCGCGAGTCTCGAAGCCATTCTCGCCGCTCCCTTTAAATAACAAAACAAAACAATATAAGCACATACTTATACATGCAAGCAACTAAAATGAAGAAAATTTTTTTACTTTCAATACCATCTTTGTTCGAATCAAGGGGGCAAATCGACCCTCATCTTTTTCTAGGAAGGAAAAATCACTTTTTCCCTGTTGTTTTCTCTAAGTCAACCTTTTCTCGATGACCTCTTTCTAGCCACTTCCCGAGAGTCGAATAATGCCCACAAAATTTGTCAGGCCGAATCATACGCTCTATCAAATTTGGATCGAGGTATTGAAACAACGAGAGATGCTAACCCTCGTTCAATGTCTTGTGATCACTGATATTACCACAAAATGTCTTCACTTTCTTTACATTAAATTCCACCGGAGTGGTGCCGATCATCCATCCACTCGTGCAAGAATTTACTAGGAACTTTGTTTTTCAATCTTTTATCTTATTCTCAAGACCCACAAGATGGATATTGGGACCAACTACAAATTGAACATAGTCGTCCTTGCCGATTTGAAAGGAGAATAAATGGTTGAATAGTTTGATCGACCATGTGATCCTCATCCTTCCATAAAAGAGGACTAGTGTCATTATAGATGCCATAGAGTTGGGAAGAACTTGGGCCTGAACAGTCCTGTATTGTTTGAAAATTGATTGTAATTCCTTACAGAATGACAATCGAGGACCCATTTTAAACTAATTTTTATAGAAAATAAAGCAGGAGAAAAATGACTCGTAGCCTGCTCGTGATTGGCTACGGGCCGAAGTTAGATAGACGGGTCGAGAACGTAAAGACTTTGAATCTCTCAACTCCGTTGTGGAAAGAATCGAGACTTCTGAAGGTGGAATCGTTCTAAACGATTCTTGGGAAAATTTCTGCGCCATACGTTCCGTAGAGAGGGAAGAAGTGGAATGAAGAAAATTGATAACTTTTAGAAATAAAGATCTCAACACCCAAAACTCGTGCACAGTTGCACGCGCGCGCGCACACACACACACATATATATACCGCGCAGTACTCGAGGAAAAATAACCATTACCAACAATAAAAATATTTTATTTATTTACAAAAAAGGAAAACATCATACTAAACTCTTAGATACAACTAATAAAGAAAAAAAACCTAACTAAGCGGTTGTTTGCGGCTTCGTTCGAGACATCCTCGATGATGTAGCCGCTCATACATAAATTCACTACCCAGCTTGAAGAAGTCATCCTGACTATCAGCAAAACCTTCTTTAACGAGCGATAGATGCTGACACAGCAACATCATCTTCCCACGATCAACCAACATATCTCCTCAAAAAGCAACAACTTTCCATGAAGTGTAGCAACTTCTTGTTCCAGCCGGTCGACTCTTTTTAGGACCTCGACAACTCCCTCATCAGTATCCCCCGAGGTTTTACCAAGGGACGAAGAAAGTGCACCTCCATTCTAGCAAGGCGACGTATCAGAGTATCAATAAATACCTGATGCCCTCCAGATACCTCCTACTTCGCCGGAAAAAACCTGGCTGCCCCCAAATACCTCCTCCCCCATTCTCTAAGCCATAGCGTCGACATTCATAGTGCCTTGCTCCATAGTTCCCTATTTTGTAGCAGTCTGCTCCATAGCATCCACTCGACCCTCCGTGGCTTGTTTAACGGTGGCCGCATGACCTCAGGGTCGGCATAGGTGTTTGATGAGATGGAAACGATCGTCAGAGCTCCGACAACTGCAAAAAAAATAATTAAAGGCATGATTCAAGCTACGTACCCAAAATTTGACACTATTCAAAATTGGTGTAAGCGACAAGGTCATCACCGATATCCTCTAATCCTCCAACCTCGGAGGAAAGGCCATCCTTTCGCAATTGAAACTATGTTCCAGCTTCATTCGACGCCTTCACGAGCCTCTGTGGAGTTATAGGCCCCATAGGAGTCTGAACTGACATTTCTCCTCTTTGAGGAGTCGCAGCTTCATGGGGAATGTGTTCTTTGGCGGGGTGATGTTGTAGTGTGATTGTTTTAGTCCTCCCGATCAAATTGCCTGCTTGGATAGAAGTAGCTTTTAGTAAATTCTATTCAGGGGTAGGATTTAATAGAATGTAGTAAAATCTGAGGGTAGAACAGTTAGTTGCTTAGTTATTAAATTAACTGAATTTGTGAATCGTTTAGTTACTGATTCGAAGCTTTGATGGATTTGAATAGATTTTGAAAATCCTACAGAAGTTATTTTCTTAAACTTCCCTGCTCCTTCAGGATTTGAAAAACCTCTGGTTTAACCCAAGGTTTATGAAATTTTCTAAATCTAATATTGTTTCATGATGGATTTAAAGTCATCATATCTGGTTTTTTTTGGCAAGATTTATGTCAATTTTTTAACTTCTACATCTGTTAAACAACCAAACAGCTTTTTGCTGAACCTTAAACCTTAGATCTCATGGTCTGGGCTAAAGCCCTTAATTTGAAGGTGAACCAGCACATCAAGGGTGCTTTTGGGGCAGCTTGTGTGTTTCAGGATAAGCAGGATAAACAACTTATCCTGAAACGTGTCCCCGTCGGCCCGCCGCTTGCGTTTAGTGTAAAAATAGAACCGCGTTTCCAGATAAGCAGACAACGCGCGATCCAAACGGTACCGCGACGTTTTTGTTTTCAAAAACACCCCCACACTTATAAGCTGCCCCAAACGGGCCCTAAATGTTGCTGTCTTATGTTTTGTTTGAGATGGTACATGTACTTGCATAATGTAGGAACAACTTGCATTTATTGTATCGTTATTGAGGTTGAATTGAACTTGGCAAAATAGCACACAAGTGCGGCTGATTTGCATATTTGCAAATTTGTCATTGAGTTATGGCCAAGCTGAATTTTGGCAAAAATGTATATTTCCATACTTTTTTGGTTAAGTTTCTATGTTTGTATTTTCGTTGTTTGTTTTTTTATTAGCACTTTCTGCAAGAATTAAGTTCTATTGAATGAAAGATTGTTTGAATTCAATTTGCTTTTAAAAGTTTTTATTACTGTTGTTGAATTTATATTGCTGTCGGACTAATGTCGTTTGAATTCCATTTGCTTTTAAAAGTTTTTATAACAGTTGTGGAATTTACATTACCGTTGGATTATGTCTACCGAGGAAGTTTAGCCTATATAAGTATAGAAGTTTTGTCTATGAATGCAGAGATTGTTTTCTTTTGTGTGCCTGCTACTTTTGTAGATGATTCAGTAGAGAAAATAATAGAATTTCTATGGGATTATTTGTGCATCAATAGTGTGTAGCGTAAAGAAAGAATTTTATTTGTATTTCCCATGTCTAATTGCTTTTATTATTTTGTGTAAATTAATAATAATAATAATAATAATTATTATTATTTGGCTTAGTTGTACCATTGCATGCACTGTAGATCTTTTTATTAGTCCTTTAGTGTTGGATCTTTTTGTGCTTACATCTTTCTCGATTTTGATAATATTAAATATTATGAAATAACAAGGTTGAATTTTCCTAAATTTAAATGGATAAATATGCATGTCTTTTTGTTTAGTAATATCCAGTTATTTTCTTTAATATTGCCCAATACATTCATGTTTGATATGTTAACACTATTTTTATGATCAGGCATCGTATCAAACTCCTTTGTATCAGAAATATGCAGCATTGGCAAGAACCTTTAGGTAGAGTATTGTTGCTCCCATATATTTCTTTTTAATATATGTTTCCAAATTTGGTAACATATGGCTCTATTCAATGTTTTATTGTATTTTAGCTCGAAGCCCGTTGGAAATGATGTCATCGGTATAGATTTGGGGACTACTAACTCATGCGTCGCGGTAATGGAAGGCAAGGTATGCATCTAATAACCCTTTTCTGCATATCAGTATCTCTCTTCTTATATTCACTTCAACTAAGAACTCGTAAAATGTCCGAACATAGCAATTTCTGCAAATTTTTATCGAAAAATTTTCTTTTTTGATTATCTACTACAGACCCCAAGGGTGATTGAGAATGCTGAAGGAGCCAGAACAACTCCATCGGTCGTGGCTATCAACCCCAAGGGTGAACTTCTTGTTGGCACTCCGGCAAAACGTCAAGCAGTCACAAACCCCACAAATACTTTATTTGGCACAAAGCGATTAATTGGAAGAAGATATGATGATCCTCAGACTCAGAAAGAACTGAAAATGGTTCCATACCGAATCGTCAAGGCTCCAAATGGAGATGCTTGGGTGGAGATGAATGGCCAGCAGTATTCTCCGAGTCAGATTGGCGCATTTGTTCTAACCAAGATGAAAGAAACTGCTGAGGCTTATCTTGGTAAATCAGTTTCAAAAGCCGTGATCACTGTTCCTGCTTATTTTAATGATGCGCAGCGACAGGCGACAAAAGATGCTGGAAGAATTGCTGGATTGGATGTTCTCCGGATCATCAATGAGCCGACTGCTGCAGCGCTGTCTTATGGGATGAACAATAAAGAGGGGTTGATTGCTGTTTTTGATCTTGGCGGTGGCACCTTTGATGTCTCAGTCCTTGAGATTTCCAATGGTGTTTTCGAAGTAGGTTATTTGCATTACTGGCAAATTATCAAAGTAGCCGCTTTTATTTAGATGGATCATTTTTTTTAAAGAGGTTATAAAAGTGCTACATTAGTCCCAGATTGTTTTAAATGCGGCCTAAAATAACACTCATTGGGATTATTTTATATCATATTAAAATAATCTGGGGATTAAATTCACACTTTTATAAAATATGTGATTAAAATGGCAGGCCTCAAGGATCAATTTTGACACTTTTCTTAACATGCTTTTTTTTGTGTGCAAATCATGAATTTTATCGATTAAATTTTTGTCTCCAGGTGAAGGCTACTAATGGAGATACATTCCTTGGTGGTGAGGATTTTGATAGCGCACTGCTCGACTATTTGGTCAGCGAGTTTAAGAGAACAGATAACATTGATCTAACCAAGGACAAACTTGCCGTCCAGAGGCTTAGAGAAGCTGCAGAAAAGGCTAAGGTGGAACTCTCATCCACCGCGCAAACAGAGATAAATCTTCCCTTCATCACCGCCGATTCCTCCGGTGCGAAGCACTTCAATCTCACCTTAACTCGATCAAAGTTTGAAACTTTGGTCAATCATTTGATCGAAAGAACCCGAATCCCTTGCAAGAACTGCTTGAAGGATGCTGGAATTGCTGCGAAGGATGTTGATGAAGTGCTTTTGGTCGGCGGCATGACCAGGGTGCCGAAGGTGCAGCAGATCGTGTCGGAGATCTTCGGGAAAAGTCCTAGCAAGGGGGTGAACCCTGATGAAGCGGTGGCCATGGGAGCTGCTCTACAAGGAGGAATACTGAAAGGAGATGTCAAGGAACTGCTGTTGCTAGACGTCACACCCCTCTCTCTTGGCCTTGAGACCCTCGGAGGGATATTCACCCGCCTCATCAACCGGAACACAACCATACCTACCAAGAAAAGCCAAGTCTTCTCGACTGCAGCTGATAACCAAACTCAGGTTGGTGTTCGTGTGCTGCAGGGAGAGCGAGAAATGGCTGTGGATAACAAACTTCTCGGGGAGTTCGAGCTCACTGGCATCCCTCCTGCTCCGAGGGGAATGCCTCAAATCGAGGTGACTTTTGATATTGATGCTAATGGCATCGTGAAGGTCTCCGCGAAGGATAAGGCAACGGGAAAAGAGCAGGAGATCACCATCAAGTCCTCTGGCGGGCTGTCGGAGGATGAGATTGATAAGATGGTAAGGGAGGCGGAGCTTCACCAGCAGAAGGATCAGGAGAGAAAGGCCTTGATTGATGTCAAGAATAGTGCTGATACCACCATATACAGCATTGAGAAGAGTCTGGCTGAGTTCAGAGAGAAGATTCCGGCGGAGGTGGTGAGGGAGATTGAGGCAGCTGTGGCGGGTTTGAGAGGAAGTTTGGGGGAGAATAATGTTGATGTGATTAAGGAGAAGATTGAGGCTGCTAACAAGGCGGTGTCGAAGATCGGTCAGCACATGCAGGGTGGAGGATCATCATCGTCGGGGTCGAACGGAGGTGATCAGACTCCTGAGGCTGAATTCAAGGAGGCTAAGATGTAGATTGGTGCATCAGTTTTACTGCATTTGATGCATTGTGCTCTCTTATTTATGACATTTTATTTTTACAATTGATGAGCTTTTTGCTTTTGAGGTAGGGGATGTTACCGTAAGATGGGATTCTGATGTGCTATTTTTGGATTTGATTGTAGGGATTTTTTCTAAGAACGGGGGCACTATTTCATATTTGTGTGTAATATTGAAATATAAATTTATACAAATGCTTGCTGATCGTTGTGTGAATGCATTGAAAAGTTAAATGTCATTTTTTAGCTATTAGTGGTAGATAAAATAGTAAGTTACAAGTAAAATGATAGCTTAGAAAAAATAGGGGCAGAGCAATGGATTATGAGTTTGTAATGTTCAAATGACAAGTATTTCGATAAAGTGATATTTTTGTTAAATTATAAAGGCATCATTTATATGAAATGTAGATTTGCGAAGTTTTACAACTTACATTTATAAAATAGAATCATTTAAATTAAATTAAATTATGTAATTTTTTTCCTCTTTGAAATTTCCACATAAAAAAACCCTAAAAATCTTGTACCTCTCGGCTTTATCTGTTGAGCTCTTTGTGAGACACTGAGATGATGGATTTCAGCAATCACTGAATTATTTTTGCAACAATCATAATTGGTCAAATAATCTTATTTCGGAGCAAAGAAAGTCTCTCACTTCATTTATTGATGTTAAGTCATGCATCTACTTAAATATTGAGCAAGTGTTATATATATATATATATATATGTATATATATTGCATTAATTTTCATTATGATTAAATAAGAAATAGTTAATAGAAAATTATAATTACTCATATTTCCTATATAAATTCAATAACACGTTGAAACCAACACCCAAAATGAATTAGTGTTCTTATTAAAATTGATCGATCAAATTAAATAAGGAAATAAATTGACCTTATTCATGGACTCAGCAGGAAACATGACAATTAAAAAACAAAAAGAACACTCGCAAAAAAATACTATCATTTTAACAAAACATTTATCATCAAGCAGTGCAGAAATGTAGCTTCACACCAAGATTTGCCAAAAAAATAGAAATAGAATATCATGCTAGCAACATTTTACATGAAAGCATCAGAAGTCCTGTAAAATAAGGTTCAGAACCAAGTATCAAAGAAGACAAGGATTCATATCACAGTACATTACAGAAATTGTAGTTAAAATAATCTAGAGAAACTGCTCCTTTATTACTTTTCTATAAAGCAAACCTTCTGTAACATATGCAGCATAAAATATACATTGAAATTGGACACTCCGCAAGTTTGACAATTCATAAAGAGGGAAACATATTCCTTCTGCAGAGATTCACAAACCACTTTATATAGTGAGAGAAAAAAAAAGAGATTAAAAACTAACTCTTCCCACCCAAAAATAAAAATGCTTACCACAATAAATTTTATAAATAAATGCCAGTTTACAGAAATGTGCTGCACATTATCTTGATGGCTTCATTTGTTGTACTTCAAACGGCTGATAAGCTTGCCAATTTTCCTAGTTCGTAAGGATCGGCGTAGTAATATAATTTTATTCTGTTTGACAATGATAATCCGGAGGCCAAAGGCGAGCCTTTTTGATTCGGGTCATCCTGATCAGGTATATCATCTCTGAACGCAGCAACATCTCCAAGGAGCCTGAATGTAATTCGGCATGCTTGTATTTGCCGCGGAAAGTCGAAGTAAATCGGTGTCCCGCCTTTAACCTCGGGTAGCCGATACTCTCCAACGTTAACATAGTTTCTTGGTTCCTTAGAGGGGGTGGGGGGAAAGAAAAGATGTATTCTCAAAATTAAAGCTTTCGAGCACAAAAAAATGCGAAAATGGATAAGTTCATTTTATAGACGCTTCATAAAAAGTTCTTTTATCTCAGAACTCATGCAAAGAACTTGCAATGATGGCTACAGTATTGAATAAATTGCTCATAATTAACAAAAAAAAAAAATTCTACTGGTTTTATAATCTTCAATTAATTGATGTCAGTTGCTTCATTCATTCTTAGTTTAACACAAACTTCAGCCCTTACCAAAACTTAAGCTTTATTGTTAATATAGAACTTCAATCAATATTTTTTAACTTCTCCAACTATAACACTACAATGTTAAGAAACATAATATTATTGATATCCATGAAATCATTAGCAGAACCTATCTATCATCATAGATGATATTATATCATCCCAACTTCATCTTAAAATTCTAAATCAATCTTCAGTTAATGAGATGAACTCGCAAGGCATCTATCCTTGATTTGCAATATTCACCATATTATTGGCAAATTATGGATGATTCTTCCTGTTTTGCTTCAACCCTCACCTTGGCCTTTTACTATTATATATCTTCATCTTTTACTTCAGACAATTAGTGAAGTTCCTGAATAAATTTCATCAAAGGGTTATATAAAATCATTTATGCATTAAATGGTTGAAATATAATCCAATCCTGGAGGGATCGTGAGTGCTGCTATTGCAATGGATGGCCGTACATGTTGCAAAAGACCCAAATATGTGCTGAAAGGGGACTTGATTTAAAATGAGCGACCAAAATGTAGGTATTAATTCAATAGCACTAAGAAGACAAAAGATAAAAAAAATGACAGGTTTCAGATATAACTCCACGGGAAAGGTGATAAGGTGCAAATAATCAGTCCTCTCGATTTAAATACCTGAATAGCAGAAACTTGCATGTACAGGATAGCAGGGTTTACGTGTCGGTCTTCTAATCCTGTTAGTGAGGAATCCCACATATCCACGTCTGAAGAAAAAGGTGAATGGGCAATCCGAGGTCTTATGACACTGAAAGCATCCATTCGAAATCCAGCTAATGCAGGTGCAGCAGGAGATAAGTACAGCTCAAGGACAAGGTCATTATATGTTAACCTTTCGGATTCGATTGGAACCTAAAATAAGGGAATTAGTCCATAACTAGAAATATATTTATGATAAGTTATTCGAGAAAGCAACATACTCTGAATCGGCCCAATTGTGGAAAATTATCTAATGAAATTTTCATTTTCATTAGATCCGACGAAATGTCCTGATTCTCTCTTTTTACAGAGCTGCCAAATACTATAAGCCTCTTTGCATGGATACATGCATCGCTTGCTACTGTCCCAACAGAGGAGTTATTGGGCCTGCTTGTAGCAAAAGGATTTTCATCAAAAGAAAAAAGGTCAAAATCTTCCTTCATGTTGGTTGAAAATCCTGACTTAGCCAGACTTAGCTCTATCCAGATGATTCTGCAACGAACAGGGTTACGAAAGAGAAACTTTAAATGCCTTGGAATATTACTATCGCGTTGAGATTTTTCAGGCCCATAAACATCTGGAAATGAAGAAATTAGGGAGTGGACATCCCATTTTCCCATGTAAGAGCGCTCATCCTTATGTATTTTATTGCTTGCCCATATTTGTACCTGTATAACAATGAGAAATAAAATCTCCATCATGAAATATTATACGGATTTTGAAAGATGATAATGATACCAATGTAATAAAAGAGTATGAGATGACATGAAAAAAAAAAAATGATATCAGTGCAGAAGGAAAGAAGGGTATAAACAGATATCATAAACTAAGCTAATGATCTAATAAAATTACAGATAGAATCAAGAATAACTTTAAAAAAAAAAATAACCCATATTAGTTATACCAAGTTAATGAGGTGCCATTAGCAATTCAGGCTTGAGTTGAAAAAACCATAATCGACATTGGACAAAAAAAAGTAATGTTGTTCCCAAAGATGAACTACGAAGATCATAGTATTGCTACACAACAAATGCACACATGCCCAGGACAAGGTCCTCTCAGGGAGAAAGGAATGAATTAGAATGAAAACTTTTGTTTCTATCGTAGAACAAGATAACAAGAGAAGTGAGCAGGGAGAGCAAGAGGGATATCAAGCGAGGAATGAAATTATGAGCTTCTGCCGGCAAATGGCTTTTCAATTGACAGTTGCAAAAAATAATTAGAATTCCATATAAGCATATCAACATTTCAGACTTCAAAATATTTTAAGTCATTCTTAAAAAAAAAAAAAAAAAACAGAAAATTGGATAATTTTTACAATCTACTTGAATATAAGCACAAATGCTACATAAGAAGTAAATTCTGATCTATATGCTTACGGTAGGACAATCTGACGTAGAATAACCACATGAGCTGACAACCAAGATAACGCCAGAGACATCAGATAAACTTCCAAGAACAATAGAAAATTCAACAGTGCGAGAACTTTGGGGAGCTCTCCAATAAGAAGATTGCTCTCCCACACCAAGTGGAGCAAGTAATGACATTAATGGTTGTGGCGAGCCAACTGCTGTTTCCACCTGTAACAAGCAAACTTATTTCATTGAGCTTCAAAAAAAGAGAAGGGGCGTGGGGGCGATGGCATTTACCTACATACCACCCAATTAATATGTATTTGCCTACCTGACACCTAATCTTTGCTTTTTACATTTATGCCAGCCAAATCTTTCATAGAACATAAAAAATATCACCACTTATTAACTTCTAAAAAGCAACATACACATTTTCATGCAAGCGTAAGGTGGCAGATACGTAAAATATAAAGTTTAGGTGTAAGATATATAAATGCATAGGAATTAGGTGGTATGCATGTAAATCTTCCAAAAAAAAAATCAACATCAGATCAAGTAGTGCTACCGTGTATAATAGATCAGCATAAGGAAATTCAGCAAGCGATTCGTCTCCATCTAGTAGTTTCTTTAATTGCTTCTTGGAAAATTCCTTATCCTGCCAAAAATTTGATGTCATGCTGACTTCATGCCCAAGAACATGGCTAAGGGCATTAACTGCAGCATCATCTGCCCGAGTTCTTCTACGTAAGCCTGCCAATACCCTCAAATAATCCACATATAATGCCGCAAGTATTACTTCATCACAACAGGATTTACATATAACCCCACCCAAAGAAGATGAAAGTTGAGTGGAAGCCACTTCACTCTGCCAACCAAGACTTGATCCACTTTGGCCTAATGAACTACCATATATTTTCAAATCTTTATAAGTACTTCTTATAAGCAAACTAGCACCCCGTCCGGCACAGCAAAATTTACAAACCTTTCTTTCACATTCTGCACAGACAAATAATCGAGACAAGTTTTTACTTGAGACGGTAGAAGATACCTTCTCCAAAGTTTGATTCTCCATTCGAACTTCACAATTGGTGCCAATGCAGGTATCTCCAACTTCTCCAATGTTCCAGAAATCTATTTCATTATTATCTTCTATCTCAAGACCAATGGAAGCATTAATCTTATCTTCAAATGCGGTCTGTCCTAATATTGCTAGACAGTCTGCATAGTTGCATAATCTTGACATATAGAGCTCATCAATTAAACGATTTGGATCTATCATTGCAGGATCAATGCTTATCGCTAATAAAGCTCTATCCCTTTCGGCAGCAGAGATGCCCAGTTGAAGTCTGGCAATTTCAAGCTTTAAAGCTTGCAGAAAATCAAGAGCCCTTCCCTGAAATGTTTGTGTTTAGACTAAGGAATTGAGAAATGAGATAAATATTGTTGTTCATAGGAAACAAAATTTAAAAGCTATTAAAAAAGAAATGAGAATGCATAAATAACCAAGCAAAGGCCCTGAACAAAAGCATCAAAGTCAATGGAGACAGGAAATGATCTAAATGTAGACACTGAGATCATCATATCAGTCACAACAACAGCAATGGCTTCAATAGACTCGTCCCAACAACTTTGGTTCAGACACATAAACCCTTACTTCATAACTCATTCTGATAAAGAACTCTACATGGTGCAAGTTCTGCTTTCTGCAATTTTTTTTTTTTTTTTTTTTTGGCAAATTGAACATAAAAGCATTGGCTTTTTTCCTAACCAATGAACTTCGTAATCCTTTCAATATTAACTCTATTTACCACGCTATATCGTAACTATCAGGTGGTGCATGCGCTAAACCTTAACAAGCTCAAACAAGCGCAGTATATTTTTTGCTGACAAATCCTTCCTTGGTGTCACTCACAATCTTCTGTAGTTACTGAGGGAATTCTGCGGAATAACCTTATTGATATAAAAAGGATATAAAGATAGGATAAAATAATAATAAAATAGATAAGATATAACCAAATCTCTAGGATTAAATTAACTCCTAATAACTAGCTAGAGATAAAAATAGTCATAAACAAGGAAATACATAAATTAGGACATATCTGGAAATAAAAGAAACAAATACTAATAACTTCCAACACTCCCCCTCAAGTTGAAGCATAGATGTCAATCAAGTTCAATATGGATTTGAAATCGTCAAACAACAAGCAAGGAACATTATTAGTGAGAAAATCAGCCAGTTGACCAGTAGATGGAATAAATGGAACACAGATCTCCCCAGAATCAAGTTTCTCCTTGATAAAATCTTGATAAAGTGACTGTCAATCTCCAAGTGATTGGTACGGTTATGTTGGACCGAATTATTAGCAATATTAACGGTCACTTTATTATCACAAAACAACCGCAAATGAACAGTGACCGGCATATATAACACGTTGAGTATAATGCACAACCAGAGGACTTCACATACCCCTAAAGCCATAGAGTGAAATTCGACTTCTGCACTACAACGAACAGCTACGGATTTTTTTTTTATTTTTTCAAGTGACAAAACTCCCCCATACAAATGAGCAATAATTTGAGGTGTGGATTATCTATCATGGACGAACACGACCCAATCAGCATCCGCATAACCCAAAGAGCGGAATTGGCACGAGTGAAGAACAAACTTGAGCCCGATGTTCATTTTAAATAGTGGAGGATTTGATGAACTGCGGTGAGATGGTGCTCGTAGGGAGGGGGGTCATGCATAAATTGACTGAAGATACCCACAACGTGACAAATGTTCAGGCAAGATAGATGAACTTACCCACGAGGCGTTAGTAGGATTTACTAAAATGGGATTGGAAATATCCAATAATTTCTCATTTGGGTCCATTGGGACAACAACCAATTTGTAAAGAAGAGTGTTGGTCTCTGATAATAGGTACGTCACATATTTACGCTGGGAAAGACCAATGCCCCAAAAAGACTGAGTTACTTCCATGCTTAAGAAATGCTACAGAAACCCCAAGTCTTTCATTTCAAAAGATGTAGTGAGAATGCCTTTGAGTGACTCCAAGGTTGACCGATCATTACTTGTGAGCACAATGTTGTTGACATAGACGATGAGGATGATAATACGACCACTGGATGAAAGTCGGAAAAATAGTGTATGATAATATTGGGCCAGAGAGAACCCATGACCCACTACCACTTGTGTGAACTTGTCAAACCAGGCTGGTGGGGATTGCTTCAGTTCATAGAGGGACTTTCGTTATCAACACAATTGTCCACGCGAATAGGCCGAGTCAAAACCCCAAGGGGAGGCATATAAAACTCCTCCATGAGAACGCCATTAAGTAAAGTATTCTTGACATCCAACTTCAATAAGGGCCAATCTAGATTCACGATTAGTGATAATAGAACCCGAATGGTATTGAGTTTGACAACCCGAGCAAATGTCTCCTCATAGACAACTCCATACGTTTGAGAATATCCTTTGGCGACTAGCTGTGCCTTGTTCCATTCAAATGAACTATCAGAGTTAAATTTGGTGTTGAAGATCCATCAACACCCCACGAGTTTCTTCTCTCAGGAAAGACATCCAAAGTACGGTTGCACTGAAGAGTATTCATCTCGTCCATGACAACAGCCTTTCAAGACTGGTCAACTAAAGCCGCTTCTATGATGGATGTGAGACCACAATCGGTCACAGAAGTAGCAAATTCTTTGTAGTTTGGAGAATGGTTGTGGAACGACACATATTTTGCCATGGCATACAGAGTTTCCGACAGTATTTGTTTGCACACCTCAATAGAGAGATTGACATCTTCACTCGGATTAGGGGTGACTCCAGTAGGAGAAGACATCTTTTCAGAGATGTCGACTGGAGAGGATTCCAAAGCCTGCAGAAAAGAACCGGGCTTGACGATAGGGGCATTAGGACGAGTTTCAATAAAGGGTTTTGGATGTAAGGTATAGAACCGGATAGCGGGTTGGAGTGAAGTTGGCCTAGCTGATGGTGAATCCATCGGTGCTGAAGGTGCAACAAACGTTGTGGTTGTAGGAGTGTCTAACATAGTCAAAAGAGGAACAATGTCCACAAAATAAGCTCCCCCTCACTTGAGATAGTGTTATGGAAGAAGGGGTCATTTTCAAAAAGAGAGACATCGACACTAACATAGATTTTATTAGTGGTAGGATCCAGACACTGGTAGCCTTTTTGAGTGGCGGAATAACAAAGGAAGATACATTTGATTGAGCAAGTTTACTACGAGTTGAGTTTGTATTACGGACAAAGGTTGTGCACCTAAATATTTTGGGGTCAAAAGTGGAGAATGACCGGTTGGTAAGAAAATACGACATCAAGACGGATAATGGTGTCTGAAAGTTGTGGATTTTTGTGAGAACTTTATTAATGAGATAGTTGGTAGTATTGAGGATGACATCATTCAAAAATCGTTTGGGACATTGGTTTGAAACATAATTGAACCACCAACTTCAAAATATGTCTATTTTTCCTCTTGGCTATCCCGTTTTGTTGAGAGGTATCCGTATAGAAACTATGATAGAGGATGCCCTTACTCACCAATAATTCTCCCAATATAGAGTTAAAGTATTTACAAACATTGTCTGTTCGAATGACTTGAATATTTATTTTGAATTGAATTAAAATGAAGGAGAGAAATTTTTTAAAAATGTCCGCAACTTCAGATTTATCTTTTAAAATATAGACCCAAGACATCCGAGTGTGGTCATAAATTAGAGTGAGAAACCATCATTTTTTGGTATAGCTCGTAGTTCGAGAGGGTACTCATAAATTACTATGAATAAGTGAAAAATGAGTGAAAGGATCGTATGGATGACGTGGATATAACACGTTGATGTTTAGCTAATTGATAAATTTCACATTTAAAAGAATATGAATTTTTTTTGTAAACATCAAGGGGTACAAATATTTTAAATAATGAACTAAAATAACCTAAACGACAATATAAAAGTATAACAATACATGCGAAAGAGAATATTATAACCATGAGACTAAGTGGCAGTGTCATCACTATCATTTTCTTGGAAAAAATAGGGTACAACCATCCGCTTAGCATTTCCAATCATACTCCCTGAATGAAGATCCTGAAAGACAAACATTAAGGGAAAATGAGCAACACAAAAAAGTTCACATTTTCACTTACTGACCGACAAGAGATTGCACATAAGGAGTGTGTAATGCAGCTTCCAAAGTAAACATGGCTGCAAATACAACCGACCCTCTAACGTGCAATGGAATTACAGGAGCCATAAACAATTTTAATTGTATCTTGCCTAGAGCAAGGAGAATACATCGAGAAGAAATGAGAACTCCCGATCATATAATCCGTGGCACCTGAATCAATAATCCAAGAACTAGAAGAATTAAACTTAGTGAGTGCATAAAGATGTTACC
Source organism: Phalaenopsis aphrodite (assembly GCA_003013225.1). Lineage (NCBI taxonomy): Eukaryota > Viridiplantae > Streptophyta > Magnoliopsida > Asparagales > Orchidaceae > Phalaenopsis > Phalaenopsis aphrodite. The sequence goes on from NEWO01000007.1 coordinate 3,195,858, forward strand.
ATGAAGGACATGAGAGGTTGAATGCCAAGACATAGAAGGATGGTTGACTAGACCCAAGTAGTTTAAAATGAAGGTATTCAAAGGTGAGGTTTAGATGCCGAGACATGGAAGGAGACGATCCTTTACTCGACTCTCAGCACAAGGGGCTTGTAAGGTATGATTTCAGCTGGCAGGAGGGAGATCCGACGGTTCTGGAAGGGGCTCTGGCTGACAGGAGGGAGGTCTAGGTGGCGGGAAGACTTGCAGGTGGAGCTTCCAGTCGACATTAGTGAAAAAGAAGTAGCGCGAAAGCCTACAACGGAGTTATTCTTTTGCTAGAAATGGTTTCGGTGGACCTAAAAGGGAGTCTAGCTGGTAGGAGGTGGGTCAGGCGGCGGGAAGGGCCAACAGGGAGAGTTTAGGTGGATAGGTTAAGATCCCGATGGCTAGGGTAAGATCCCGTGGCTCTGATACTATGAACGAATTCAACAGTATAATTTTATTGATATCAAAAGGGAGATAAATACATGACATGAGTGTTATAAAATAGGAAAGACATAACATACAAATCTCTAGGATTAATCAAGTTCTAATAACTACCTATAGATAAAAGAAAAGTCATAAACAAGGAAATACATAAACTAGGAAATATCCTGAAAGAAAGAAAAGAAATACTAATAACTTATAGTAGTTACAAATTCTGCAAATGGAGTTGCCATTTAGTGAAATATAAGTGAGGAATGACACGAGGAAAACAAGAAATGGCTCCATAATAACATAAATATTTATCCTTCATCACTAATTTTATAATTTCTTAAGGTTTAATAACTGCATTCATTGCTGATTTTGAGGTCGTAGGGAGACCTTTAGATGAAGATTTGACTGACGAGTTATTTGTCGGTTTCCTGCAAAGCTTCCAATACTTGTCTTAGGTATGGTAAGGTTTGTGACAAAAATCACGTGGAGTGAATGACTCATGACGGCGTGGCAGAGTGTGGAGTACTTTTGGAGACCAAGGTTGAAGGCTCGACTGAAGGAATGAAGTTGCCGAGCACGATAAGTCTCCGACTTTCTTTGCGGCAAATCTCAGTGAATGTTGCCTGTGTTGAAGAAGGGGATCACAACTAAGTATACGGCTGCGAACTTCATCGAGATCCTTGTTCAGGCCTGTCAGAAATTGGAACACACGATCATTTTCCAAAATTTTTTGGAAGAGGGAAAGATCTGTAGGAGAGTCCCAAGTGTAGTCATATTAGATATCACATAACATCCACAAGTCAACCAAGTCATTGTAGTACTGGGTCACCGTCTTCGATCTCTATTTTTCCCTACGAATCCTCTTATAAACCTTAAAGAGTTATCCAGAACTACCTACCTCTATTTTTATAGATTGAGGGGAATACCACTGCGGACTCCACTTGAAGGTTACCCACCACGTGGACAAAGGAGACTTTTTCCGACTCAACCAAAGAAGAAGCGCCATCAGAGCAAGGAGAGTTGTCGGCGTTAAGCTACAGCGATTACTGACAAAAAGAGTCAACAAATAGGAGCTGTCGGGCGCAATAGAAGAAAGCAACGTCGAAAACCTAACTATCGGGCGAGAGACGAAACTGCGACGAGAAGCGGGACGCAATCGCAGCAGAAGATAGCAGTGTCGGGCGAAGCTATCGGGCGCAGTCGCAGCAATTGCAACGAGAGACAACAACATCGAATTCGGGATGCAGAAAGCGTGAGAGACGTACTGACGCCGACGCGAGACGACGGAGCGAGAGTCGACATTGCGAGGTCCTCTTCTTTGAGTGGTAGAATCAATTGCAACCGAAATTGCTATCGGAAGTCTTAGCAGAGCTCTCGACTGAAATCGCACACGTGATACATATAGGCTAGGTTTAGCTCGATTATGACCTAATAGTCATAAGCTCAAATAATATAAATAATCTCTCATTAATAGATCTCCTTGATACAACAATAGGCTGTTGTTATCCAATCTCCCCACACTCAGCATTAGTGTTAACCATGCATTGGGATGCAATTTTCATAATATTTGTTTAAAAATCAGATTAATAATTCAAAAAAAAAAAAAAAATCGTTTAGAAGAACATGTGAGAAAGGTGGCAAATACCTTAATGGAAGCAAAGGAATTGAAGATATTAATATAGCTTGTTGTGTCTCTGCGGTTATTGTTCAATCTGTCTTGCGATTCAGTAGGAGTATCAGCAGAAGAATATTGATCAGGAGTGGAACCGTGGAAGAAATCAAGAAGATTTCCACTCTGTGTGTTTGTTTGTTCTGTTGTATTAGAAAACTCTGGTAGAGATATCGAATGCGATAGTATTGGATCACCTGTGAGAAGGTCTACTGCATGGTTGGCAATATTTGGTAGAGATAATTTTGATAAGCCTCCATTTGCCAAAGAACTAGCAGTATTATTTTTTGGCAGTGAATCATAAAATGGATTTGAAAAGGATTCTTGTTGACTAGTTACGAAAGAGTCGTGTTCTTTTGGTCCTGAAAACTTGATAAATTTAGCACCAAGTCCACTCTTACTAAATATGTCCCTCCATGGAAGAGAAACACCAAGGACTTCAATCTGCAAAATGATTGATGCGTAAGAGAAAAATCATTTAAGCAAAGAAATAGATGTCCAGCGGGAATAAACAATTTATTTGATGTACGAAAAACTTGCTGTAAAAATACATAGAAGAAAGCTACCATATAAAAGGAAAAAAGAGGAGAAAAAAACAAAGGCAAAAACAAATAGACAACTTTTTTTTATGGAAAAAGGCTAAAGGTTACAAACCAAACTAAAAGGATATTTTGACAGCATACAATGTTAAAATCACAGAAAATGTTTAATAGATGATTATTTTCTTAATGAGAATAATATGGAGGTTAATATAATTAAAAAAGGAAAACATGTGAATAAGTATTGCAACAAAAATTAGTGCTGCAAGTCATTTTATTTGAATTTTTTTTAGGCACAGTAAAAGCTTTACAATTTCTAAAACAATAACACTAAAGTTCCTGGAACTATGAAGGAAGCAATAGAGACATCCTCATTCTCGAAAATGATAACAAAATTTCTAAATTGAATTCCGGTATAATCATCCACAAGGTGAAGGCATGTTTTCAACATGAAATTCCAATGGATGCAATAAGTTTGATAGGTGTCAAATTGTTGTATTCGTACGGTATAATTAAGGCTCTTTCTATCGTTTAATAGGCTCATAAACAAAGAAAGAAATTAGTTTTTGATATAACTTCATCCTAAATTTGGGGCTACTCTTTCCAATTTTATAAATTGTGGTATTTCTCATTTTTTGGATGTGTGCTTTAAAGAATTACTTTACAGGCAACATTCTACATGAGAAACAATCTTTCAGCAATAAAAAATGTATGCTCTGAGTACCCTCTCTATGCACGAGAAGCCTAAAGAAAATGGAAAAGGCGTAAATCTCAGGTGAAACTACTGCTCACAACAAAGACCCAAAAGAAAGGCAAAGAGACAGATATGTAACGAGTACAATGCTTCAACTGCAAAGGCTACATACATATTATTGTCAAATTAGAAAAGAAATTGAAATTTTGTAAGAATCCTAAACGCATCACTAAATAATATTGTATTAATCCCGAAATATTAAACAAATGGTTGTTAATTTGAATGTTGTTTTGGCAGTAGTGATTGAATCCACTCTTACCCCTCAAATGATTCAATAGATGATAATTAATGCCCTCTCACCTATAAATCTGCAAGGTACAAATATTCTGTCCTTCATCACGGCTTGTGGATTCTAGTGTATCTGGACATATAATAAATTTCTTGCAACTTCTCCAGAATACTCAACCATATGATAGTTTATCCTCTATTCAAATTGCCAGATCAGTTAAATATACATGCTATTAGAAAGCATTTAAGATGTCATTTATATCCTAAGTTAATTACCAATCATATTTTAGTAAGAAAATATATTAATAATAATTATGAATTTGATTTTCCCATGATGGTTGTATTATGCATGATTAAGTGGCGTGCAAGATACTCATGAATGAGCCTCCTACACCCTTCTAATCCTAAGATTTTCTCGTTGCTTTGTACTATCATAAATAAAAATGACCTAGGGTACAAGCATTTAATTCAACTTCTCATTTAATAAACTCTGATTTGTTGGGTAATTAAGATCAATTTCTTCCTCATTTATATTTTTAATGTATTTTTCATCACACAATATGCATGTTAAGAGCCATTTTAACTAGAATTATGGTTATGTGCGGTATTACTTTTATATCTATGTAAATTATAATGTCTTTCGACATTCATATTACAATAAAAAAAAGTATACTCCGGTTTATTTTCCTCACTATAAATTTGAAGAATTGACTATTTTCAAGAATTTGTAGCCTATGTTGAAACTTAATTTTCCTCTTGCATCAAAGTGTTGAAATATGATTTTTATTATGAATCTCAAAAATTAAAATGGCAAAATAAAAAACTAGGACATTCTGTATTAGGAAGGCGTGGCATTAACACTTATTTAGAATTTAAATACTTCATGAGGATCAAGATCCATAGTGTTCTCATTCTCAATTTCAACATCTTCAAAAGAGTTATCATATATATGAAGTTTATCATCCTTTAATTTAGTCTTATAGGTATCTTCAAAATCTTTTTCAATTATTATGTATACATTTTTTTGCTCAATTTATTTTGCTTTAAAAAAACAACAAAACTTCCCAATCAGCATGCAAATGGTCTCTCCTCTTTACTTCGACTCACCCGATAAGACAAAAGTGTAAGCTTTCGCTAGAGCACGATTCACTCAGCCACAAATCTCATTTGACCAACCTTATACACACACACTTTTTAAATATATTTGTGAAAATCAGATTTAGTAAGGAATTTATTTTCTTCTCTCAGAATATGTTCCAATAATAGCATTTCATTTATTTGTAATTTTATTTTATATTTTTTTCCCAATTTAACGGGATTCCTATGTTATTTTTTATTGTCTTCATATATATATGTGTGTGTGTGTGTGTGGTGTAATGTTTGGAATAAGATAATAGAATTAATTTTCTAACTTCTTCATGGTATCATAGAATCATCTCTGTCGATGGAAACATTCTTCTGCATCGTCTGTGTGGCCCGAATCACACATTTGGATGTCTATTTGTCTCATCTGAATCGCTCATTCATTTATTTGTGTCGTTTGAATCGTGTGTCTGGACAATTTGCTAGCTTCGTATGCTACTTGCGTGGGATTAGGGCATTGTATCTTCGTCCACTTTTTCTGCGTCAATTACGTGCGTTTGGACCACTCGTCGACCCTATCTACTTCCTGCAATGGGATTAAGTCGCCCCACGCATCGTATCTCCTGTTACATTTTGTTGTGATCTGCTTAGCCTTCATCCCGAGTGTCGTGTGCTTCGTTCTGCAACGTTGTCTTCGCTAGCATCATTTGCTTAGGTCGACGTCGTTGGATTTTGGAATAAAAAAAATTACCAACCCAAACTCTTCTTCAGTCGTTGGAACCCATCCAATAGCTGCCAAGCAGCCAGAATCCTCCCTGCAACCGCTGGAATCCCTTCAGTCAGCCTGCAAGCCCTCCGCAAGTTGCCTTTCAGCCGTGAAATTATGCAAGACTCAGAGCTCCTCTATTCTTCAATAAGTAGCAACCTTATCCAGCCCTAAAATATGCATAGGGTTTATCACCAAGTACGAAATGAGGACTTCAAGTTTTACTCTAAAGGTTAATTCTTAATTAGAGACAAGAAATTCTGTCCAAACAGCCCCTGAACTCTCTACCTTTATCACAGAACATAAACTCAATGCCATAAATTCCTTCAATGTCTCAATCAGTGTTTATGTACATTTGTGGAAAAAGAAAAGATGAACATTTTATTAGACAGCAAGATATTTTTGAGCTCACGGATCCTGACCATTGCTCATGGAAGATCCAAGATCATATGATGTCTTGATTGATCAAATTTATGATCACAAAAGTTGGAAAAAATTTGTTGCTTTACAGAACAACACGGGACATTTAAGACGCAGCTAGTGAGATCTATTCTAGTACCAAAAATACTGCAGAATTGTTGACATTGAGACAAAACTGCATGAGCTCTGACAAGAAAAGTTGAGTGTCACTCAATACCACAACAAAATATCAAGATACTAGTCATAGAATCATATGTATGATACACATGTATGGAAGTGTCCACAAGGTGGTATGATATGTTAAAAAAATAGTGGAGAAGAAGAGAATAATCAAGTTCTTATTGGGTGAACTTAGATGAGGTCAGAAGGAGAATCATAGGGATGAAGCCGCTTCCTACCACTAGGGAAGCCTTCGATGAAGTTAGAAGAGAAGAAATAAGGAAGAAGCTTTGATAGGAAGTGTGGGTTCATCTAGCACTAAAAGCTCAACTTTGAACACACACACTCCTCCCATGACTCAAAACAAAAGAAGAATTATTCGTTGTGTGAAAACTGTTAGAAACTTGGTCATACTAAGAATAAGTGTTGGAAACTACTTGAAAAGTCTATAGACTAAAACCCAGGACAAGAGAGGAAAGACCAAGACAACAAGGCCTATGCTGGTGCCTCTTCTGAAGAGTTGACTGACTCTAGTACCTTCACCAAGGAGCACATGGAGATGTAACTAACACTACTTAGCAACCTACTAGCTTGATGACACACCAAGGTATCATATTGTCCTCTTATCTTGCTAACACTGGAAGATCTCAACCTTGGACAATAGATTCAAGTGCTTCTGATCACATAATTGGAGAAATTCATGCTCTCATAAGCTATCAAGAGATCACAACCACCAAATTTATTAGACTTACAAATGGATTTCATGTTAGGATTGTTGGGAAAGGAGAAGTGAAAGCCTCCAAAAATATTCATCTTTATTCTGTGCTATATCTTCCCCAACTATATTGCAACTTAACTTTCAATTAGCAAGCTTACTCGTGACTTGAATTATGTTACTACTCCAACTCTTATGAATTTAATGTGGTGAATTCGAGGAAGATGATTGACAGTGTTGAATTGCATTAAGATCTACACTTGCTCAAGAATAGCTATTCTCTTAACACACAAGTATCTTCCCCATCATCCTCTTCTCATGTTCCTGAATCTATTGTGACTGAGCATGTTAAAATTCAAGTTTTATTATGACATTTTTGTCTGGTCATCCCAATTTTCATTATGTTATAAAGTTGTACCCCCATGCATTTATTAATAAAAAACAGAGTTTTATCAATATGAAACAAGCAATTTTTTTTAGCTAAGCATACTTGTCGTGTATATCTTCTGTCCCGATACAAACCCTCACATCCTTTCTCTATCATCCACAGTAATATTTGGGTACTATCAAAATTAAGAACTATAATAACGTCAGATGGTTTGTCTCCTTCATTGATGATCACACTAGAATCAACTGAATATTTTTCCTGACATGATTTACACTCAGTTCAAATGCAAAATTCAGATTTTCAAAACTGATAATGCAAAGAAATACTCAACTCGATCCTTTACCTTAGAAAGAATGATATCATCCATATGAGTTCCTTCGTTGAGACTCCACAATAACAAGGAATCGTTGAGAGGAAGAATTTACATCTCCTCAAGGTATTTAAGTCTATAGTGCTTTCTCACAATGTCTCAAAGGTTTTCTGTGGAGATGCAGCATTCTCAACCACCCACCTCACTAACAGAATGCCAAGCAGGGTCCTTAGATTCAAAGACCCTTCCCATTTTTTCATGGAAATATTTCATATTAGTCTTCTCTTCTAATCTTCCTGTAAAAAAAATTTGGTTGTCTCTTGTTCACATTCACCAACCAAACTGCACAAAACTTAACCCAAAATCCATTAAATGTATATCCCTAGGTTACACTTTTAACAAAAAAAGATACAAATGTTATTCTCCCATTACTAAAAAATACTATAACTCCACGGATGCTACATTTTTTTGAAAAACAATCTTAATACCCAAACTCTGAAATTCAAGGGGAGAGTCTGAGTGAATATTAGATTTGAGACACTACTCTAGATACCCACACTGAAATAGAATCAACACAACCTATTATACTTCTCTCTAACCATCCCGTCTCCCAATTTCCACTATTGAAGGATATCCAACCTGAGATTGACAACCACGAAATGCACAACGATATGTGTGCACATTAGGTTAAAAAAATCCACCGAGCAGGATAAAGACTATGCAACCACAAGACTCTTCACAATCAAACCTGAATTTACACATCTCTAAAATTTCAAGGGAGGGGGAGGTGGAATTCAGTGGAGAAGATAAGGAAGATTGCACAAATTATCCTATCTAGAAGAATGTTGCCTACGAGAATTTTTCATCACCTTATAAAACTTTGTATCTAATATTGATAGTGTATAGTAACCCAAGTATATTCATGAAGCGCTTTAAAGTCCATAATGAAAAAATGCAGTTTAAGAGGGGATGCAAGCGCTTGATTTAAATGACACATGGAACTTTACAAAGCGTGCTCCAGTTAAAAGATCCGTCGGGTGCAAATGGATGTTCAATGTCAAGTAAAAAACAAATGGTAATATTGAGAGATTCAAGGCAAGATTGGAAGCAAAATGTTTTACTCAATCTTATGGAATAAACTATCAAAAAACATTTGCACCAGTAGTCAAACTAAACATTGTTGGAGTTCTTCTGTCCTTAGCAGTGAAGAAAGAGTGAGAACTTCATCGGCTTGATATCAAGAATGTTTTTTTGAATGAAGACCTTGAGGAAGAAGTGTATATATAGATCCCACCAGGGCTGAAAAATAGCTCAAATAAACATTTAGTTTGTAAACTAAAAATATTATTTATGGTCTCAAACAATCTACACGGTCTTGACTTGACAAATTTGTCAAAACTATAAAATCTAATGGCATATCTAATGTCAAGTTGATCATACACTATTTATAAAGCATACACTATCCTTAATCTTGTCAGTCTATACTCATTGTCTATGCAGATATAATCTTGACAGGTAATGATAAAAAAAAGATTGACAAGATTAAGGAGAATCATGTCATTAAATTTGAAATGAAGGATCTTTGAGCTTTGAGATACTTTCTAAGCATAGAAGTGGCCAGCTCCAAGAAAAGAATTGTAATATTCTAAGGAGAGTACATTCTAGATCTATTAAAAGAGAGATGATTGACGGGGTATAAACCTGTTGAGACTCCTATGTATTTCAACAAAATATTACATTTAACGGGAGAAAAGAAAGTAGATATTAAAGACTGGTGGGAAAACTTACGTACCTCTCACACAAAAAACCTGATATCACTTATTCTATCAGCACTGTGAATAAACATATGAATAGTCCAAATGAAGATCATTTAGAAAGGGTTTACAGAAGATTGATATTTCTTAAGAAGATCCCTGACAGTGGATTATTGTTTAAATAATCAGACGAAGGGGAGGTAAAATTTTACATAGATGCTAGATGAGCAAAAGAACTCACGGACAAAAGATCCACATGTGAATATTGTTTTTGTGTATGGGAAAATCTTATCATATGGAGGAGCAATAAGAAAGCAGTAGCCCCTAGTAGTGCAAAATCTGAGTATCAGGCACTTGCTTTCGAAATTTGTGAAGGAATGTGGATTTTACTAAATGAGTTGGGATGCTGAACGATCAACTCCATAAAAATTTTCTAAGACAGCCAAACCGTCATTAGTATTGTAAAGAGCCAGTGCATAATGACAAAATCAAACATATTGAAAATGATAGATATTTACTTTGAAAAAGTCAATGGTGACATTATACACTTATTCTACATTCCAACTCAAATTCAAGTTATTGATGTCTTCATTAAATCCTTACCTCCAAGCAACTTTACTTAGTTGAATACCAAGCTGAATCTATAGCATCTATGACCGAGTTTGAGGGGGAGTGTGGAATTCTGTCCTTGTAGGAAATCTGCTTTAAGAGGGAATTTATTTTCTTATCTCAGAATATACTCCAATAACGACGTTTCCTTATTTGTATTTTCTATTATATATATATATATATATATATATATAACCCAAGCAAGCTGTCGTCACCCTGGGTTTCGCTCTGCTAGGGTTTTGTCGATGGCGAAACCCTAGCATTGATTCGCACTTCAATCCACCCTCTCTCGTGCTCGACGATGGCTACGAAGGACTTTGCGCTAATCCATCGCGATCCTCTCTTTTGCGCCCAACGACGAAGGCCCTCAGCCTCTTCTGCGGGAGTGCGTTCGTGCGGGCGTCGTCGGGATCACTGCAGCACATTGTCGGGATCGTCTTGCAGAGACGTCTCTAGTTTCCGCGACGTCCGCGTATAAGCGTCCTCTGTGCGATCCGCGCAGTTGTCTGTGTTTCCTCTCTTCTACGCAGCATTGCCTCTTCTGTCCGACTTGCAGCTCTTCTCTCCTTGCCGTGACTTGCTGTGATGGAGCTTCCTCCTTTGGTTGAGACCGATAAAACCTCTTTTGCCCACGTTGTGGGTAATCTTCAGGGGGAGACGGCGGTTGTCTTCCCCTCAAGTTACAAGAATAATCATGATGGTACAGATGACTGCCCCTTTATTAAGAATGCAAGAAGGAATAGTGAGAATATATCACTATTTTTCTCCGAGTTAAAAATTTCAACCCTGACTGACAAATTTAAATTTGCTCTCATTGGAAAATTTCAGAGGGGACACCCAACTATGGAAGTTATCAGGAAAAGTTTTGATGACCTCAAATTAGCAGAAAAGTGGAAAGTGGGGCTCATGGATGTGAGACATGTTTTGATTCAGTTAACCGTGTCTGAAGAACACTCGTATTTTCTCCAAAAAATGTCTTAACATCGCTGGTAAACAAATGAAACTACTCAAGTGGTCTCCTGATTTTGACCCCAATCATGAACCTCCTACTGTACTGGTATGGTTTAGTCTACCTGGTCTCAAGTTGCACTTTTTTCATCATCAGGTTCTCTACTCTATTAGTGTCATACTTGGGGACCCTATGAAGCTAGATCTACCCACTTTCAACCTTACCAGACCTTCTGCGACCAGAATACTTGTGGAAAGAGATATTACTTTGCTTTATGTTACTGAAGTCTAGTTGGTCACAACACATAATGGATATTGGCGACAAATCATCATGGAGCATAGACTTTCTTATTGTTCTCATTGTAAGATGTTTGGGTATACTATTGATAAATGTCATAAGCTTCACCCTAATTCGAAATCTAAAGTTCAGGTGAATAAGGATGATTCTAAGGATATATCTATAACACGTGGAGAGAAAACTATCACATGACAGATTTTGGTGTCTGATTCTATTGCCCCAACCGTTACTATTACTGCGAGTGATGTGATGCCAACACCTTCAAACTCTATAGAAAACAATACTGATGGACTATTACCTACAAATGACAGTGTTCAGACTGATAATCAGGAGAGCATCATAGCTCCACTTCTCCAGGAAGTATCCGGTGTAGAGGCAACTCATACTTCACATATACTAGAACCTATTGTGGGTACTACGGTTGGTATTCCTTCTGCTTCAGCTCTACCCCATCAGACGATTCTTCGGATGAGGAATGACAGGACTATTCCAGGAGGAAAAAGAAGAATGGAGACCGACTCCAACTCGGGAACATATTGGATGATACATTGGTTAGTACTGGCAATGACAATCATCTTGCCAACTTATTAGTTTGTTCCTTCCCTAAAACTAGAGGCAGAGGCAAGACCAAATTTGGTCACTCTCTAACCACCTGATACTATTTATTTCAGCACTGTTAGGCTTTTTATTTTAGTATCCAATGTATTTTCTATTTTTTCTAATTTTGAAACATTTTCTGGTTTTTTGTGTGGACAGCGTGTCATGCTTGGGCGCGTGTCATGCTTGGGCCCTCCCACAAATTGTATCTGTATCTTTTTTTCTATTTAATATATTAGCCTTTTTGGGCTTTCAAATATATATACAAGAAAATAAAGAAAAATACAAGAGACCTAAATAAAAACAAAAAACAAAAAAAAAACATAATATCAGGTAGCTAGAGAGCGACCCAATTTTCTTGTCTCTACCTCTAGTTCTAGGAAATGAGCCAGATAATAAATTGGTAAGATGAGTGTCATTGCTAGTAGTGACTAAAGTATAATCCAATAAGTTTCCAAGCTCGAGTCGGCCTCCAATCTTCTTCTTCCTCGTGGAATAAACCTGTCATTCTTCATCCGAAGATTTGATCGTCTAATAAGTGGATTGGTCTAAAGTGTGTCGGACATGTGTAGGATGTGGAACATTAGAAGTAACAACTTGTTGTACCAGCTGATCTTTGATTGAATCAAAGAAGCACTCCCGTGTATGCATGCAAGTGAGTTTTTTTCAATAACAGTGAGTGATAAACACTTTTGGATTTGTACCTGTAGGATGATTTTCTTCATCAGCAACTGCGATGTTGGGTAAATGATCGGTTTGCACCTTCTCAGCAGGGATAGTAGGTGACTGATCTTTAGCGATATCCAAAATCTGTCCTGTGGTAGTTTTCTCTCCAGATGGAACATATATATCCAGAGTAGTGGGATTAGATTCATCCTTATTCACTTGATCTTTAGATTTCAAACTAGGATGAAACTTATGACATTTATCAAGTGTATGCTCAAACATCTTACAATGAAAACAGTAAGGCGGTCTATTCTCCATTATGATTTGTTGTCAATATCCATTATGAGTTATGCCCAACCAGACTTCAGTAATATCAGGTAAAGTAATATCTCTTTCCACAAGTATTCTGGTCACAGAAGCTCTGGTTAGGTTGAAAGTCGGTAGATCTAGCTTCACAGGGTCCCCTAGTACGGCCCCAATAGATTAAAAAACCTGATGATGAAAAAAGTGTTGAGACCTGGTAGACTGAACCATACCAGTACAGTAGGAGGTTCATGATTAGGGTCAAAATCAGGAAACCACTTGAGTAGCTTTATTGATTTACCAGCAATACTGAGATATTTTTTTGAGAAAATCTGAGTGTAGTCTTCAGCCACAGTTAATTGAATCAATACATGTCTCTCATCCATGAGTCTCACTTTCTACTTTCCTGCTAATTTGAGATCATCAAAATTTTTCCTGATAGCTTCCATAGGTGGGTGCCCCCACTGAAATTTTCCAATAATAGCAAACTTGAATTTGTCAGTCAGGATTAAAATTTCTAACTCAGAGAAAAAGAGTGTTGTTTTCCCACTTTTCCTGCTTGTATTCTTAATAAATGGGCAGTCACATGTACCATCACGATATTCCTTATAACTTGAAGGGAAGACAACCGTCGTTTCCACCTGAGGATTACCCACCACGTGGGCAAAGGAGGCTTTGTCAGGTTCAACTGAAGAAGAAGGAAGCTCCATCACAGCTTAGAAGGCCTGCCAAGTCGGTCAGAGAGCAGGTCAGGAACCGGAGAGACCAAAACTCGGTGCAGTCGAGCTGTCGAGCTGAGTCGAGTAGGAAGACGAAAGGAGGAAACGAGGCGACCACTTCCCGTCTGTCTTCCGTGAGCTGTAGTCGAACAGAACGACAAACTCTGTCAGACAGACAATGAGAGGCCGCAGTCGGCTTCGAACAAAGATGACGAGACGCGAGAGGAGAGACAACGACGCCGAAGAGGAGAGACGACGACGAAGACGCCAGAGAAAAGATCTTGCACGCTAAGGGTTGCTAGGGTTCGACATGGGTCGAAACCCTAGTAGAGCCGAGATTGGGAGACGACATCGACAATTGATACACATCTCAAAAAAAAAAAATATATATATATATATATTAAAGCCCAAAAGGCTAATATATTAATTAAAAAGTAAGATACTAATACAATGTGTTGGAGGGCTCAAAACATGACTCCCTGCCAACAAAATCAAAAGGGGTTCCAAAATTAGAAATTACTGAAAAGTACATTAGAGACAAAGAAAAAAGCCTAAAACTGCTGAAATACAAGGTATCTAGTGGCTAGAGAACACCCAATTTGGATTTGCCTCTGCCTCTGGTTCTAAGAAAGGAGTAAGCTAATAAGTTGGTGAGATGGTTGCCATTTCCAGTAGTGCCCAATGTATCATCCAATATGTTTTTGAGCTGGAGTCGAACTCCATTCTTCTTCTTTCTGAAATAGACCTGTCATTCTTCATCCGAAGATTGGCTCACCGGATCTTGGTCTAATGTGTGTTAGAGTTGTGTAGATTGTTGAACATTAGAAGCAACGACATGTTGTACCGGCTGATATGTTATTGGATCAAAGAAGCACTCTCGTGTGTCTTGACGTGTTAGTGAGTCTTCTTCAATAGCAGTGGGTGGTATATGCACAACTAGATCTGTAGCTGTAGTAAGTTGTTCTTCCTCAGGAACAACGATGTTGGCAAGAGGATCAGGTTGCATCTTCTCAAAAAGAATAATAGGTGGTTGTTCTTTTGTGATATTTAGCTTTAGATGAGGATGCAGTCGATAGCAAATAATAGAACTGTGTCCAAACATATTACAATGAGAGCAATAGGGAGGATGTGGTTCCATTTAAACATTTTGCCAATACCCGTTGTGAATAGTACCAATCCATATCTCATCCGGAGCTGGTTGAGTGATCTCTCTCCACTAACACACAAGCCATAAAGGGTCTAGTGACCGCAAGCGTAGGACTCCACCTTGAGAGGCTTACCATAAGCAGTTGCTAAAGAGTAGAGGATTTCCATATTGAAAAGATGTAATTTTAACCCCGGAAACTTTATCCAAACGGGAATAATAGGGGACTCCGCCTTTGGATCAAAGTCGACTGTCCACTTCAGAATTTTCATAAAACGATTGTCAATCTTGATAGTTTTACGAGAGAAAATGCGAGTGTAATCTGCATCATGAGATAACTGAATAAGTACATGTCTACCGTCAAGTAGGCCAATGTTCCAACTGTCCAATAGTTTCATAGCATCAAATTCCTTCCTAATGACCTCCAGTTTTGAGTGACCATAAAGGAATTTCCCCATTAGAGAAAAACGCCAAGAGGACGCGAGAGTACCGATTTCAGCCTCTGTGAGAATAAGTGCAGACTTCCCATTTTTTTCCAAGCTTTCTGATAAAATTGTGATCACTTCCACCTTCAAAAGCCTCGTGGAAAGATTCTGGAAAATTGCAAGACTTACATATAGCAAAACCAAACGCTAAATCTGGAGGAGGGGCACTAGCAGGAGAGGACAAGTCGCCGGCAAGGGCATTTGCATAGGAACAGATCATCAAGGCCATCTCCCTTCCGAGATGTCACAGTCATAAGAGATGGCGGGCCGCGATAAGAACAGGATGCGAGAAGGAAATCTCGCAGAAAGGCGCGTCCGCCTGTGACGTGCAAACTAGTCGAGTAGGAAGACGAAAGCGAGCAGCGCGTCGTCGTTTAGGATCATCTTTGTCGGTCGCGAACGAAGACGCGTCGTTGATTAAGAGACGACGTGCAAACGTCGTCGTCGTCTTCGGTAAGCGAACAAAGCGACGTCATCGAGTTGGAAGAGACGATTTGCGAGCTTAGCCGGGGAGAAAAAAGTGAATTCGATAGTTTCAGCGCCAGGAATTGCCGTCAGGCGAAACCCTAGCTGAGCCCTCGACCATATATATATATATATATATTATATAGTGTAGGTTATTGTTTGGAATAAGGTAATCGAATTATTTTTCTAGTTTCTTTAATATTAAATTTAAAATAAAATATAAAAGTATATATTATGTGTAATGTAAGATATATTAGATGTTTAATATTTTAATATAATTACTTTCTATAATAAGTCATTGAGACATACGAAGCATGCTTGAGATATAATGCCTCAAGGAGTTTTTTGCTTGCTTCAAATAGACATGTACCAAGAAGTGTGCAACTCAATCACCATTAAAAGTACATGGTTCTTCTCTTTTGAAGATAAATATAAAACTAAAGCACACTTCATATGGATTGAAAACATACACCCTAGACATGATTGGCTAGATTCAGATCAACCTTATGTTGATCTATATAGATACTCCTTATTTTAACCAACCAAACGTGACACCACGTAAATCGAAATTAAGATGCCTCGATTGAGATCAAAATTGTTCAAACATCATCTATTCCCAAAATGGACTATGTCAATATGTTCGGATAATCAAAATAACCAAGAGAGAATACTCATATTACATGGGTTACTACACATAATTAAACAAAAAAATCCCCACCTGCAAGATGGAATGCAATTCAAGACACACACACACACTGGCATACACACATACATACATGCATGCATGCATACCAATACACACACATACATATTGAGACACACACAAACACATGCACGCCGACATACATGCACGTATATCGACACACAAATCATACCGAGACACAAATACATACTGCCATACATACATGTATGCTTGCATGTATATCGACACATACATACCAACACACACACATACATACCCACATACATACCGACACACACATAACTACATAAATACATGCATGCATGCATACATACACACATGGGCTACTACACATTACATGGGTTACTACACATAATTAAATTAAAAAAATTCCCCACATGCAAGATGGAATGCAATTCAAGACACACACTGACATACATGCATGCATACCAATAAACACATACATATTGAGACACAAACACACGCACAACGGCATACATGATGCATATCGACACACACACACACACACACACATGACATCCATATATGCATGCTTCCATGCATATCGACACACATACATACCAACAAACACACTTTTGACCTCATTATTGAGGTCATTACCTTTTCTTAAGATCGTAAGGTCTACCTCTACGAGTTCCTATTGACCATCTTAAAAAATTAGAATTGGAACTCACCCCTTTTTTAAAAATTCCAGCCACTTCCTATTTTTCTGTGATGTCTAGCATTTATGGTCTCAAAACCATCGTCTTATGGACGAGCGGTTAAGGGCTATTTTGTGGAGACTCAGGGAGAAGTTCCCGATAGAATTTCAAACCCTAGGAAAATCACTTCATGACTTTATTATCACACGTGCCACCAGATGCACGAAATTCACTAAGTCTCACAAAATCGGACTTAAATTGAGATTAATGATGGGTGAAAATGTGAACTTCTCCGGACGACCTCCGACGACAAAATGGACCGCGTCAACGCGTTCGTGACACCAATTTTAGCAAGAAAGGACATCCATATTGTCATATTTCCGACACGAGCAAAATGACATGCAAATCGATGAATTCGTCAAAACGACCTCCGAAGGTGAAACGGACCGCGCCAACGCGTTTGGAACGTCAGAATTACCTAAAATAGACACCAATTTTGTTATGTTTTGACACATAAAAAGTGAATTGAATTTTATTTTTAAGAAATATTAAATATTTTATATATTTTATTACTTTATAATATTAAAATTAAAATTATATTTCCTATTTTACCCCTTACCCGCACACATAAGCCCTCGCCCGGCTTGATCCCGTGGCTTGATCCCACGGAGCTCGTCCCGTTCCCCTCGCGTGCCCTAGTTCCCGCGGCCCGTGGGCGATCCACGCGGCGACTTCTTTCCCCTTTCTTGACTCTTCCTTTGTCGATTCGTATACACGGCTCGCCTCCTCGAGCCCCCCTCGACCTTTCGGCTCTCCAATTGCAAGGGGCGAGCTAGCCGACCCTTCTCCTTCTCGAGGCTTTACCGTCTCCCTCTTTACTGTAACATTTACTACCTCATCGTATGATTCGTTTGCTAGTGAGGCTGGTTGGTGGCTCTTTCCCCTCTCTTCTCTGCCTCATAACTTCCTCTTAGGTTGTTGAAACAATTTTGAGAGAAAAGAGAGGCAGTGTTTTTACTGTGGGAGGCCTTTAGGGAAGAAAATTCTACTAAAATTCTCTCTAAGTCTGATTCTCGTGCGCTTGGAGTGTGGAGTGTTCGTGGAGTGTTGTTTTCTTTGCCGGAACACTCTCTAAGCTAGCTTTTCGGGTGCTTGTGGTGTGGAGCATTCGTGGTTGCCGTTTCCTGAAGTCGTTAGAAAGAATATTTTTCTTGAAGTGGTTCTCTTGAAACTATCTTATAATTTTATCTTAAATCCGCTGAAAAGAGGTATTCTCCTCCTCCCCTCTATTTTTACACTATTTCAGATGACATAAAAATATTTCCTATCTCTTCTAGAGCACGTGGAAGAAAGATCAGAGCTTGTTCTAAAACTTTAGCATGAAATAGTCCATTGAAATATTGAAATAGAGCATGTTATGGCTGTCTTCTTTTTTTTCTGCTCAAGATACATAGAAAGCATGTTTAGGTTCATTCTTACATACAAATCTTCTTCTTACACTCCTATAATTTCTATATCTACATGCTGGAAATTTGTGGTTTTCTTCCTTTAAGCAATTTACTTTTAAAAGGAGGATTATTTGTTTAGGGAGAAGGATGGTTTATGCTTCTTGCTTGATTAAGATGCGTAAAGGTCATGGATATGAATTTTAAATTGATGCTTGCTCATTTAAAATCTATGTTGGAATTCATTTTTTTTATGTTGAAG
The DNA here is from genome assembly GCA_003013225.1 of Phalaenopsis aphrodite. Lineage (NCBI taxonomy): Eukaryota > Viridiplantae > Streptophyta > Magnoliopsida > Asparagales > Orchidaceae > Phalaenopsis > Phalaenopsis aphrodite. Next base: position 3,214,384 of record NEWO01000007.1, read on the forward strand.
CATATGTTGACACAATATTTTGAAATGTGAGACTTTAAGGGGAAATTATTTTTTTAGTTGTTTTTGACCTATCTGTTGGATGCGGTTTTGGCTTTGGATCCTTGCTGAGGTCTTTTATTTATGTTTTTGACCCACTTGTGAGGGGGTCGGTATGCCCCTTTCTTGGGCTCAGTATGGGCTTTCTTTTGCTGGGTTTGGTTGAGCTAAAAAAAAAATGTATTTTGGTTTGCCCCTGTGCTGGGCTCGGTTTGCCTCTTCCTTGAGCTCGGTTTGCCTCTTCCTTGAGCTCGGTTTGGTTCTTTTTGAGATTAAATTATAGCTGGAAATATTCTTNTTTGGTTCTTTTTGAGATTAAATTATAGCTGGAAATATTCTTTCTGGTTTGCCCTTGTGTTGGGCTCGGTTTGCCTCTTCCTTGAGCTCGGTTTGGTTCTTTTTGAGATTAAATTATAGCTGGAAACATTCTTTTTGTTTTGCCTCATGTATTGAGCTCGGTTTGTTCGTATATTGGGATTGGTTTGGACTCTTTTGAGCTAAATTCATGCCAGCTAGTGTCTTTGCTTTAACCCATGAGTTGGGTTCAGTTTGGGCTTCTTTTGAATCAAATTACAAATGAAATTTTGGCCATGTTTTGACCCATTGGTTGGGTTCAGTTTTTGGTTCTTTTGAGATGAAGCTATGCTGGAAACTAATCTTTGTTTTGGCTCATTTGGTGGTTTTGGTTTTGGATCTTTTGGAATGGATAAATGTTGGATATTATTTTCTATTTTGGACCTTTAATGGAATTGGTTTGCCCCCTGTGCTGGGCTCGGTTCGCCCCTTTCTTGGGCTAGGTTTGAGCTCCTTTTGAGGATTTATGTTGGTTGAAATCCCTTACTGTTTTTGGACCATTCCGTGGGCTTAGTTTGCCCCTGCACTGGGCTCGGTTTGCCCCCTTTCTTGGGCTCTGTTTGGGCTCCTTTAGTGATTTATGTTGGCTAGAATCTCCTATTGCTTGGACTATTCTTTGGGCTCAGTTTGACACTTTTGTTGAGCATGGTTTGGTTGGGGCCTCCACTTTAATGCCTCATCTTGAGATTTTTATTGGTAATCAAGTTTGTCATTCAAAAATTCACGATTTCGACATCTATTTATATGTGGTGATGTTTGGTACAAGTAAATTAACTTATTGTCATGTCTTATGGGATGAAAGTGGGTTCGATCCTAATGATTTATAATAGCTTGGCCATTCACTCTCTTATGTATATGAAATACAATGTAATGGCACTATTTATGGTGGTTTTCCTTTTCTGTTGTCTTGGCCGTGAGCATTACTTGGTGTTTGTTGCTTTTGTGGTTCTCCTCTTTCCCCTACCCGTGAGCCTCATTGTTCTAATTTTTGTTGTGGTTGGATGAAATTTAATTTGTTTCTCATTTTATCTTGGTTATGAGTTCTTTCTATGTTCATTTTATTTTAAATTGGTTGGTTCAAGCTTATTTAATGGTGATGTCTACCCTCCTGTTTTGGCCATGAGCCTTATTTGAGGTATAGCCCTACCCGTGGGCCTATGTTGTGTTGGTTGTTCTCTTTTGTGGCCCCTACCCGTGGGCCTATGCTGTGTGGGCTTTCCTCTTGCTCCCCTTTACCCGTGAACCCTAATTGGTGACCTCTTCATGCGGTGGTTCCCCCTCTACTGATTAATTCCTCTTATTTTTTTATGACATGAAAAGCTTTTAATGATTTTGTTTCTTGTTTTTCGAGAAATCATGGAGTTGATATAAATTGAATTCATGAAGGGTTTGAAAATTCATAAAATTGTCATTTGGAAAGGATACCCTTCTGGGGTTGATCCAATTATATAAAATTTGAGAAAATGATATCCTTTTTGGATTGATTCAAGAATCTTGGGCTCTCTTTTGAGGATTGTTTCACCCTTCTTGTCTTTCAATCTTTTGGGTGGATCAATTCTTCATCTCTCTCATCCCCATTTTTATTCTTTTTTTCCTTGCTTCTTGGTTCGGTTTTCTGTGCTTATGTCCGATACATAAGTGCTCATGTATAGTCTTTTGTTATATGTGAAACGATTAAGCAATGTCACAAGTAGGTCGATTTTGTTTTGGGGCGTAGGGCGATGATGACAAAGGCACGCCGGTGGTAGAGCAGAATGATATCTCATCCTACAACACTATGACTCAATTCTGGGACCTGATGAACTGTGGGATGAAAATATCATTCACCGACATAAGACACGAGAGGGACCCTTACCTTCTTAGGTTGTTGGTGGTCCTAGGCCAAATGACGTAATCGACTCGTGGACAACTATTCTTTTCTTAAAACTGATAAGAACAGATACAATGTTTTATATAATATTTTCACTACAAAAATTTATACAACTTTCCTTTTGTATGCCTGAAATCCATATGCATGCCAAAAATAATAAATTTTAAATATATATCACAACTTGGTTGTTCACCTGTTGATTACCAATTCTGGGCTAAGAAGTATCCTCCTAAGTTAGTTTCAGTAGGATATTCTTCTACTGGAGTGTCGAGTTTTATACATCCGGGTGACCGAGTAGTCTTCGACGACCCTCTTCTTTTCGAATTTTTTTGTATGTTTTATCAAAATTTTTGGACAAAACACTTGTTGTCTTTTCTCCGGGATTTTCCCGAGGTTTTGATAATTTTATTTGAATTGTTACTCGTCAATTTTCTTGAATTTTCCATCGTGGGTTCTTTGTCGATTTTCTCGAAATTTTTCAGGAAACGTTTTTTTGTTTATACAGTGAATAATAGCTAGCTTAAAAAAGCAACATATTTCCCAAATTTACAGGTGTGACTTACATTGCAGCATTTTTATTTCCTAACATGTTATACCATTTTTTCCTAGCATGTTATACTGTTCTCTTAGCATGTTGTACCTTTTTTTTAATATACATCATGCTTTATTTGTTTTAGTATACACTATATCTTAGTATAGTAAACCTAGTGGTTATATAAAAATTAACATTAAACCTGGAGATGCTACTACAAAGAGCTTTGGAGCAAACACTGTGGGCAGCACGAAGAGGAACAACTTCAAGGTGGATCTGCAACATCAAAACACATTTATAACACCGATCACTTTCCTTAGTTTAAATAACAACTCATAGGATTTTGAGTTGGTTTGTCTAGTGCAACGTCAACCCTCAAATATCACCTTTAGGTTTTTGCACAATCATGTTGTGCAATTATAAGTCCTAACACTTTAGGATTCCGAGGTTACCGTACGGTGCGATGTAAATCCTCCTATCTTTTTAGACTATTTGCACGATCAGATATCGTGCGAACATAAGTCCTAAATTTTAAATAAATTGCAGGATTAAATATTAAATAACATCATTTCAAAGATATAAAGCCAAACAATAAAATAGTTAGGAAATCACCGCGGTTTCACCTGAATCTGTGATATCCCCTACTTTTCATTCCTTTGGATTCCTTAAAATAACTGTTCCTATTTGGGTCATTCCCATTTGACTTTCCCAGGTTCAATTTTGAAAACCTAAACTTTGAAATCTAAAAGGTAAAACCACTGATCTTAATCGAAAGTTTTCTTAAGTGACCACGGTCATTTATGATGTAATTAATTATAGGGGCTTGCCTCTAAAGAGAACTTGAAACCCAGATAAAATAAACTCTATCTAATCCTTATATTAGGTAGGAGAACTTATTGACCTCATATAAAAATATTTCGCAGACCAAACGGATGTCACAAATTTTTTAGTTTAGGTGATTGATTTTTTAGTTTAAGTGATTGAGTTCCTACTACAAGTGATATGTTTATTCTTCGGGATAAGTGTATTACTTGTGGTATTGCGCTCCGTCATCTAAACTATCCAAAATATGAAACCCGTTTGGTTTCACCTATTTTTAAATTAAAATGTTACTTTTCAAAAAATCAAAAAGATCATATTTATATTTAAATTATTTACATAATCTTACAAGATTATATTTTCTTCTTTAAAAATCACAAAATATCTATCTTTTAAAAATAAAACGGGCCGACACGCACATACATACCCACATACATACCGACACATACATAACTACATACACACATACATGCATACATATATGTATACATACCCACATGCATACATATATCTGTGTGTGTGTGTGTGTCTGTGTGTATGTGTGTATGTATGTATGCTTGTATGTGTGTATGTATCTGCAACCATTCATCAATCCCACTGACTACATAATTGCAGTGCCACATGACCCGTCTTATTCATCTTGTCGCAAGAAGAAATCAAACCTGAAGCCTGCACTAAGTGAAACCTACACATTTTTGGTTAATAATGTCCATTTCTCTCTACCTCGTGCTCTCACCCGCTATTTTGCATACACAGATCCCACCTCCATGTGCTCTCCCTTTGGCTCTCTATTCACTCTGATACTTGCAAGAAGCCCCAAACACGTTTTCCTCACTGGTTTATGCACACCAAAAAATGTCCCCCCTTGCCTACCACATTTTTCCTCCTTACACACTCTCCATCACCTTCTAAAACCACACAAGACAAATGAATATCGCACCCAAACTATCATCAACCTCCTCTCACACTTCGTTCTTTATCCCCACTCGCCCTCACACACATGGTTCCAGCTTGTTCTCTCCAAAAACTTACTTCACCTCCACCCATTTTGCTACCACTCTACCTCTCATCTTCCTACTCTCTATGTGCTGAGGGCACCTCACTCTACAACTCAATATTAAATTCCACCTCCATAACGCCAATAGCTTCTCATCATCTGGCCATCATCACTAGGGACCTAAACCAATCGCAATCACCCGCATAATTTGAATATAAATAACAAGTTTTCAATCAAGAACAAAGTTACCTTTCAATTTCTATAGATGATAAAATCACTTCAATTAACTCACTATAATAATATGTAAGCTACGTCAAAAGGATTTTAGTTCTTTTAAGATTTAGAATTCTACTTGATTATATTCCTATCACAAATGAGAATATATTAATTTATTTATTACGTGACATAAATTATCTCTTTTGACATCATCAAATGATGTAAGATTTTAACTTGTATAAAGTTAGTTTAAATAAATAAGCGTCTCTTTGGGGGTGTTGCAACTGTTTGAAGCAGTTGTCAAGCTTCTGAAGAAGTTGTTGTTCAAACAGCTGCGGTGGCAACTACATAATTTTTTTTTTAAAAAGTCAGACAGTAGCTTTGCAGAAGCCACCGCAAAAAGCTAGGTCTAGTGAGAAAACACAGCTTTCAGCTGCAACTTTTTAAGTACTGTAGTGCGGCACAACACCGCCGCCCCAAGCACACCCTAAATTAAACACCGGTAAATCAAGCAATTTAGAAAGTAAACGCCACAAATTCATACTAATTCATTGAAAAAAATTTTCTGGTTACAACATTAATTTAGAAAAACTTAACTCATAGCAATATAATAGAAATAATTGATAAAACTCATAAGATAATATATACATACAAATGAAGAAAACTAAAAGAAATGAAAATAAAATCACCAGTTGCAATTTAAAGCAAAAAATGCTTCATTTTTTTTCTTCCATCTCCTTGACCTCCCCCTTCGATATCTACCACTCTTGTAAAATCTTCTTTAAGAACCCCCAATTCGCCCACTAGTACAGCTCTAATTCATGCTAGCTCTGAAAAGTCTCAAAAAATTAGAATGCTCACATCATAGTGCCTTAAATGGTGGAATAGAAGCACCAAGGTGATGCTTTTGTGCACTACAAGAGTTTTTCTATATAATGTGGCACCTAGGCGTTATGTGTAGATGCTTAAAAATGTCTATTCTATGCATTGCAAAAGTTTTTACGTATTAGAGACTAGGTGCTAAAAAGAATAGCAACTTGGTGATGGTTGAAATGGCGCCTACACTATATGATAAAACACCTAGGCATTGTGTACCTTTTTACTTTGCATACATCTTCAAGAAAAAAATTTAATCTTCGATCATTTGCAATGGTGAAACCTTATGTTGACCTACATAAATACTCCATATTTTAACCAATCGAACATGACACCACGTAAATTGAAGTTAAGATGCCTCGACTGAGATCAAAATTGTTCAAATATCTATTATTCCCAAAATGGACTATGCCCATATGTTCGGATAATCAATTACCAAGGGAGAATACCCATATTACATGGGTCACTACACATAATTAAACAAAAAAATTCCCCACATACAAGATGGAATGCAATTCAACACACACACACACTGACATACATACATCCATGCATACATGCATGCATGCATACTGATACACATACATACTGAGACAAACACACACACACCAATACACACATACATACTGAGACAAACACACACACACACCGACATACATACATGCACGCATACCGACACACAAATACATCATACCGAGAGCCACACACACATACCGTCATACATACATGAATGCATATCGATACACACATAAATACCCACATACATATCGACACACACACATAACTACATAAATACATGCATGCATGCATACACACATGCATGTATACATGTATGCACACGCATACAAATATATATATACACAACCATTCAACAATCCCACTGACCCGTCTATTCATCTTGTCGCAAGAAAAAAATCAAACCTAAAGCCTGCACTAAGCTCAACCTACTCATTTTTGGTTAATAATGTCCATTTCTCTTTGCCTCGTTCTCTCATCCTCTATTTTGCATACATAGATCCCACCTCCATGTGCTCTCACTTTGGCTCTCTATTCACTCTGATACTTGTGAGATGCTCCAAACATGTCTTCCTCACCGGTTTAGGCACACCGAAAACTGTTACCCCTTGCCTTCCACATTTTTCCTCCATACACACTCTCCACCACCTCCTAAAACAACACACGACCAATGAATATCGCACCCAAACTACCATCAACCACCTCTCACACCTCGCTATTCTTCTTTATCCTCACTTGCCCTCACACACATGGTTCCAGCTTGTTCTCTCCAAAAACCTACTTCACCTCCACCCATTTTGCTACAACTCAACTTCTCATCTTTCTACTCTATATGTGTTGACGACACCTCACTCTACAACTCAATCGTAACTTCCACCTCTATAATGCCAATAGCTTCTCATCATCTCGCTATCATCACTAGCGACCTAAACCAATCTCAATCAACCTCATAATTTGAATTTAAATAGCAAGTTTTCAATCAAGAACAAAGTTATCTTTCAATTTCTTCCAACGATAAAATCCCTTCAATTAACCCACCATAATAATCTATGAGCCAAGTCAAAAGGAATCTAGTTCTTTTAAGATTTAGAATTCTACGTGATTATATTCCTATCCTAATGTGATTATGTTCCTATCCTAAATGAGAATATTTTTTTATTTATTACACGGTATAAAATATATCTTTTTACTTCTTTAAATGATATAAAATTTTAACATGTATAAGGTAGTTTAAATAACTAAGAGTTTGTTTGAGGCAGTTGCAACTGTTTGAAGAAACAGTTGTCAAGCTATTCAAGAAGTTAATGTTCAAAAAGCTTTGTAACAACCACCACAACAAGTCAGATCTGGTGGGAAAACACGGCTTTCAGCTGCAGCTTTTTAAGAACGCCGACATAAAACCATTTTGCCAAACAGGAAAAGCAGCAGTGCTGCACCACACTACCGCCCCAAAAACACCCTAAATTAAGCACTGGTAAATCAAGCAATCTAGAAAGTAAACGTCACAAATTCATACTAATTTATTGAAAAAATTCTTATGGTTACACCATTAATTTAGAAATAAACTTAGCTCATAGCAATATAATAGAAACAATCCATAAAACTCATAAGATAATATATCAATACAAATGAAAAAAAATAAAAGAAATGAAAATAAAATCACCAGTTGCAATTTAAAATGCTTCATCTTTTTTCTTTTCTTCTATCTCTCGGACCTCCTCCTTCGATATCTAAAGCTCTTGTAAAATCTTCTTTAAGAACCCCAATTCGCCGACTAATACTGCTCTAACTCCTGCTAGCTCTGAAAATTCTCCAAAAATTAGAATGCTCGCATCATAGTGCCTAAATGGTGGAATAGTAGCACAAAGGTGTTGCTTCTATGCATTGCAAGAGTTTTTCTCTATAATGTAACACCTAGGTGCTACGTGTAGATGCTTAAGAGATGTCCATTAAATTATTTATTTTACGTATTAGAGACTAGGTGTTAAAAAGAACAACTTAGCGTTAGTTGAAATGACGCCTACACACTATATGATAAAACACCTATGTAGTGTGTATGTTTTCTTCGATCATTTGCAGAGGTGAAACCTTGGGTGATCTTTGAGTAGAACTAAAACTGAATACATGGAATGTAATTTTAGTAGTAGTAGCTCTAGTGATAGAAATGTAACTTTGGGTGATCATATTATTAAAAGGTGTGAACGATTTAGATATTCTGCCTGTTGTTCAAAGCGATGGTGATATAGATGAGGATTTTAATAGTAAAATTCAAGGTTAGTTGAAGTAGAGGAATGCTTTGGGCCTTTTGTGTGATAAAAAAAATATTGCTTAGACTGAAAGGAAAATTTTATAAGATGGTGGTGAGACATGCAATGCTCTAAAGCGCTGAATGTTGGCCTTTAAAAGAGAAGCATAATGCTAAGTTAAGTGTTGTCGAGATGAGAATGATTAGGTGGATGAGTGGCTTCACACTTAGAAACAAATTGTGAAATGAATATATCCGTGATAGGGTTGGTGTAGCTCCAGTGACGGACAAAATTAGAGAGAGTCTTCTTAGATGATTTGGTCACATTAAATGTCGATCATCTGATGATCCAATCAGGAGAGTAGATGTTTTAGATTCGACTTATGTTAAGAAAGGTAGAGGTAAACCTAGGAAAACTTGGGCTTATTGTATAAAAATGATCTTAATTTATTAGAATTAAATAAAAAGATGACACTAAATAGAACACAATGGAGAAAAAGGATTCATGTAGCCCACCCCACGTAGTGGGATTAAGGCTTTGTTGTTGTTTGTTGTTGTATTTGCATAGGCGAAACCATTGCCCCCCTCTCCCCTCTCCCCTCCCCTCCCCTCTCCGAATTCGTAATTTTCTATGTAAATAGTGATATTTAACATTTTTTTCTTATGTAATTCAGGCAATTTAATGATTTTGCTTCCCTTAATATATTTTTTTGCTAATACTTTAAAAAAAATAAATATTTGGTGATTTTGCCCACCCTAAAAAATAATGTTGGTTTCGCCCTTAAGATTCATTTGATTATTCATTTTCCTCACTAAGCCATGATTTATGCATCTTTATCATGTACCGATTCCAATAATCAGATTGTCATAGAATTGATCCAAATCTTGTCATATTATTTGAATAGAGAAAAGTGTCAAAATAGTCCCTTGACTTTTTGCAATGGTTCCTAGAGTTTATAGAAGTGTCAATTTAGTCTCCAAACTCTTTTAATATGAGTATAAATGGTCCCCTATGAGGACAATTTTTGCCGCCATTAAAACAATCTAGGGGCCAATTTAGCACTTTTATAAACTCTGAGACTACAATGGCCTCATGAAAATAGTTAAGGGACTATTTTGGCACTCTACTCAATTTGAAAACATGTTATGTAGCAAGTAAAAACTAATTAATATGACAAAATCATTGCTGGTAGGAGAGTAGTGCTGTGAACTTAGTTACTTGATAATCAAGAATCAAGGTCAATAAAAGCTCCAAATTGAATGGTAGATTTTGACTCCAAATAAAGCGGCTGGAAACAGCTGTATGTGCAAATTTTCAGCAACTAGATACTACTAAGGCCGTCCATATGAGCTGTACATTGTAGTTAGAAGTGTATTTACAAGAATGTAGCTAACTTGAATTCAACAAAATGAACTAAATAATTGTAATTCATTGGACAACCTATAAATAAAACTTATGGCTAAACCGAGAATCATAGAACCAACTCCCTGTTCATGTTTGTTTTCTCTTTTGTTCTTCAAAATTCATTTTAGCGTCTGAAGTTCAGACAACTTGAAATGGTCGATAGGTTCCAAGTACCTCTTAATAACCATTGGTTTCTCTTCTATGCTCCCTCCCACAAACCGTTTAGCTAACCAAATATTTTAAAAGGATCAATCCCAATTTCTCATCCTTTTTGTCAAATGCTTCTACACCATTTAAGCAGTGACAATATGCCTCCCAATGGACAAGCCTCAATCCTCCTAATTACCAACCCACACACACTTGCAAATCATCTTGTCCCTTCCACTTCCTACCTTTTAACCAATTTAATCAAATTCTTAATCAATGACTAATCAGTTCCCAGTCCAGAAACATGTTTCAATTACACAAGCACAAAGCAATATCATACTTTTTACCCTCTTCGTCCATCTCCATCTCTCCAAATACCTAACTAGAAAACAATTTTACAAGTTTGCATGTCCTTTGCTCCCCTTCCCACTTGCCCTCCCGATCTCGTTTGATTCTACAGTAGGAGCATCATATTTCACAAAAAGCTTTACTCCAAATCATTAATTTCCATTATATAAAATGTTTTCCTTAAACATGCCTTCAGAAGAATGCCCAGCACATTTTGATTTTCTTTATTAACAATTAGACTAGGAAAATGGATGTTGTAGGGTATCAACTGAAAGATTGCTTAATATGCTGAACGCAAGCGTTAAGAACAATATAAGAAGGCTTGGCTATAGGCATGCTGCAGAACAACTTTAGAAGCCATTTGGTGGAATGCATTAAGAATATATATAAATTTTAAAATATATAGAACCAAGAAAATGCAATGTACTTGAGCTACCCAAAGTTGTCAAGTTGTGTATAAAGCAGATGCAAGAAAAACTTTTTCTTTTTTTTGGGGGGGGGGGGGGGGTACATGCATGATTTAGAAAATTAAACTAAACCAACCAATTCAATTCATAGTTAAAACCGTTTTCGTAGATAACCAGGAAGAACCAATAGCCGAACTAATGAACTAGTGAATAGATTAGATTTTCATTAAATAGCACAATTCATGCTATGATTAAATTATTACTGTTTATTTTAAATCAAATGGCTAAATTTAATATCGATATAAATAACTTGGAGCTAAAATTTACTAAATAAATAATAAAACCATAAAACTTTTTATGATGGGCATAAAACAAGAGGTTAGTCACTAAAATATAGATGTTTACATTTTAAAATATGCAAGAAATTTCTGATGTTAGCTCTCTTTAATTGTTTTGGGTCGAACACTTACATTATTTAGAAAATATTTAAATAATTTTAAAATTCATTATATCATCCAATTCAACCACATCACATTTTGGTTATAACTTTGACTCTTATACTTTTCCTTTTTCCGGTTCAATGTACGATACATTTTTATGATATTAGTTAGAGTAAACCTAGGTCATATACATATACATGCATGATTTAGAAAATTAAACCAAACCAACCAATTCAATTCATAGTTAAAACCGTTTTCGTAGATGTCGGTCAACTTTTCGATATAGATAGATTTGAAAATATGGATATGAAAATAATTTTTAAAATTTAATTTAATATAATAGATATGTTTTTGGTTTTGAAAGTAGTATGTTTTACTTTAAAAAAAAATGAGACCGAATGGATCTCATTAGTCAAATAATTTGCATAATCGTGTCTGACACCCTGAATAATACACATTCCAAGAGAAAAGTGTAGACTCCGATAATAGGCCCAATCCTGCAAACTAAGAGATTTGTGACATCCATTTGGTCTTCGAACCTTTTATATATGACCGACAAATTCCCCTATTTAATACAAAGATTAAATAGGGTTTATTTTACCTGGGTTTCAAGTTCCCTATAGAGGCAAGCCCCTATAGTTAATTACATCCCAAGTGACGGGAATCACTTAAGAAAACTCTCGATAATGATAAGTGGTTTTAGTCTTCAAGAATTCAAAGTTTAGGTTTTCAAGGTAGGACGTGGAAAAAAGCAAGTGAGAGTGGCTCAAATAGGAACAGTTATTTCAGGAGTTCAAATGAAAGAAAAGGTAGGGGATGTCATAGATCCTGAGAAGAATCCCCAGTGACTTCCCAAACTATCCTACTGTGTGGCTGCATTTTTAGAGATGATGTTATTTGAATGTTCAATCCTGCCAATTTTATTATCTGGGACTTACATTTGCATAATACCCGATTATGCAAATAGCCCACAGAGAAAGGAGGGTTTACGTTGTACTACACAACAACCTCGGAACCTAAAGCGAGTTAGGACTTACGCTGCACAACATAGTTGTACAGGGGCCTAAAAGAGGGTGAGGATTTACGTCGCTCTAGGCGAGCTACCTCGAAGTCCTATGGGTTGTTATACTATGAAGGGATAATGTTGAAGAAGATCCTCTTGCTGCTCGGTCTGAATCCCTCGTAGTACTGCCCACAGAGTTGGCTCCAAGCTCCTATCGTCACGACGGCTCCAGGTTTAAGTGTTTGAGATTGGTGGTTTGTGCTTCACAGTTTTGGTGTCAATGTTTTGGTTTTGTTTTATTTTTACATGCAGAGTAAGCAAATCGCAGGTAAATAAAATGTACTTGAAAGGTAAAATGCAGTAAATGAAAATGCTGTAGATAAACAGTAAAAGCGTACCTGGGCATCTGCTACTGTTGCATTATTAATGTTGCGAGCATAGTATGATTTGCAGGAGATTTAAATAAACTTGCAAGAAAACTAAACAAGACGAGAAAACTTAGCACAAAGGTCAGAAAAACAAGTCGTATAAATCACGAGCAAAAGAACTTGTAACCACATATGACAGCTCAGGATTAGGTATAAGACATTGGTAAAAGTGGGGGCTCAGAGCTAGACTGTGTGCTTGCCGACCTTAAGTAAGAGTTGCCAACTCGACAATCTACAGGAGGTAGTTCTTAACCTCAATCTAAATGACTAACCATGGACTTTTTTGAATTTTTATAGAAGAATTATTTGATTTTTATGCAAAAGTTGTTGTTTAAGTCTTTTTTATGAAGAGTTCTTTTAATCATGCAAAAGAAATTTTTGTTTTATTTTTATAAATATTTTGTAAAGTCGTACAGTCCACAGATTAGACACTCTAATCGTGCTAGAACTACTGACAACCTAAGAGTATCGGGGCAACAATCCCACCAAGGGTCAGCGAATAGCATTCTCGATCCTTTCCTCTCTCTTATAGAAGGTCCTCGAGGTAGGAGATACTATTCTAATAATTACACTTTGTATCCCTCGTTTAAGCACACATAAGCAATGTCGTCATCGCCCTCGCCACTTAGACTCTAGACTCATCCTAGTCCAATAATCTATATGTGGCGTTAACAAATTTCCCCAATTACCGGGAGGATTTGAGTATATTATCTAAGCTCAAATCCCGATGCATTGGGTTTTATTGTAGGTTAAGTCATTATGAGAATTTCACTGTTGATTTAATTAAGGAAGCACGGGTCACGTCTCGGTGCATCATGTCTAGTGTTTTGATCAGTTTATGAATCAGGGTCAAGTGCCAAGTTTAATTGTGTCTTTAAATATTAGGTGAATGAACTCTTACCTAGGGTATGTTCCTAAAACCTTGGGAGGTTATACTGCAGAGATTAGGTAGATGGACTTTCACCTAAGGTGTGTACTTAAACTCTAGGAAAGCTTACACTGAGGATTAGGTGGATCGACTCTCACCTAGGGTGTACACCTAATGTTTAGGAAGCTTATGCTGAGAATTAGGTGGTTGGACTCTCACCTATGGTGCAATCCTAAAATCTAGGAAGCCTGTGCTGAGAATTAGGTGGCTGGACATTCACCTACAGTGCACTCCTAAAATCTAGGAAGCCTATGCTGAGGGCTTAGGTGGATGGACTCTCACCTAGGATGTGTTCCTAAAATCTAGGAAGCCTATGCTGGGAATTAGGTGGATGGAATCTCCCATAGGTTGTGCTTCTAAAGTGTAGGAAGCCTAAACTGAGGACTAGGTGGATAGACTTTCACCTAGGGTGTGCACTTAAAGTTCTAGGAAACCTACACTTTAACTTATGCTTAAAGTGGTTTAAGGTTTTCTATATCTTCCAATTAGTTAAATCATCAATCCCCGTCTTTATGACTTAACCATTTAAAAAAAGAAGTAAAACAAAAGAAAGATAAGGTGAACCCACTTCCAAAACTAATAAAGTCAAGGGAGTAAACAACGAGTGGATCGACTTAAAAGCGTTGAAATAATAATCAAATGAAACTCAAGATTGTGGGCAAAAGAGCTTCTTAAATCCAACTCTAAATCATGCATAAATCAATGCTTAAAGGCTACATAAATCTCGCAAAAACAGTGCGTAGATTGCCTCAAAATCTGTCCATAAAAATGTCTCAAAACAGTGATTAAAACAACCCCACAAATGATGGGTTTAATGCCTCCAAAACAGCAGGCAAAGTTCTCAAAAATCAGCAATAAAAGAGTAATTTTTAAAACTCCCAAATAGCTCTCATGTAAGCTCAAAACATCAATTTTGAATGTCCCAAAATCAGCTAGGAAATCCAGTCCAAAATAGTGTGTAAACTCTCCAAAAATCATTTGACAAACTGGCGCTAAAATAGTACATGAATCAGCAAAAAAAGCCCTAAAAATCACAATGTTTAAACCTACCAAACAACATATAAAACAGCCCCCAAAAGAGGCATTCAGAAATGAAAGAACATAGACCTGCAAAGAAGCATTCAAGCCCTAGAATAACGGTCATCTCGAACCTCATAGTATTTCCTTTCGAGTGCTCGAAGCATGAAATCAACAAATGAGTGTTTAAGATCAACAAATGAGTGTTTAAGATCAACAAGTGAATGGTCATTGAAACCTCACAATATTGCATTTAAGTGCTTGAAACACAACCCAAGAACAGAGCATTAAAAATCAGCAATAACGTATAATCAAAATAGAGTTTATAATTCTCCAAAATTAGTAAGCATGTATGGCCAAAGCAGCATTTTATTCTTCCGAAACTGCAAGTTTATAAGGTTCGAAACAACATTCATGTCATTTTAAAACTTTCAATTCAGCTAATAAGCCTACAAAAAAAACTTAAGTTTATATGTATTGTAAAACATGATGCATTTCATTAAACAATTCACGAGCTAACTTAATATCTGTAAACTTCATAAACATATTCATCCATAAATTCCTCAGCTTCAATTAAAATAGAACTCCCTTCTCCATCAAATAATAATGTTCCATATAGATCAGAGATGAGTTCACACAAGCTTTCAGCAATGACATTAGAGCATGCAACTTAAATTTTTGAGGGTGAAGGAAAATATTTAACGATCAAATTTAACAGAAGTCTATCAAGATCAGGAGAGAACAAATTTACTTGAGAAAGATTTCAATACCCAAGTACAACATGAACATCCCATTGCAGATTTCAAAAATTCATTGCATTGAACAGTGAGTCCAATTCATTAAATATGAATATATTTACGGAATGTGAAATTACTTATTGCATGCCAATAATCATTAAGTGAATGGAGATTTTGAGCTAATCATAAACCTCTTAGAATAGGTATCATGAATAATAAAATCAATTAACAATGTTGGGGGAATAAAAGAAGCAAGATAAATCATTGAAACCTGTTTTGAGATGCATAGAAATGGAAACCGTTTGTTAGAAGCAATCTTCAGAATCCTACAGCTTAGACGATCGAAAGAGGAAGAAGCAAGGATCGAGCGGAAGGCAGGGGTCTTCGGCGCAGTGAAGGAGAGGAGGCGAACGACGCTTCTTTTGCGTCGCGGAAGAGCTTGTGGGATCAAACCGGAACCTCGCTCGGGAGCATGAGGCAAGCGGTTTTCCTCGGCGCAGAGAGGAAGGCGAGCGTGGGTTTTCGGTGGAGTGGAAGCTTTGGTGCCGAACTTCTGTCAAGAAAGTGGAAGGCGATGACTCGAGCGATCTCGAGGCAAGGCGGGATCGAGCGGCGAGGAGTGGGTTTCTTCGGCGCAGAGAGGAAGGCGAGTGCGGGAGAAGCTCTACGGCTTCGGTGCGAGAGACGGAGGCAGGGAGGAGGGATCGAGCAGATAGCGCGGGAGACGGAGAGGGGGAGAAGGCGAGCGGCTTCGGTGCAGCGGAGGGCGAAGCAAGAATTTTTATCGGGGCTATTCGGCCGAGCGAGGAAGCGAGCAGGCGAGTGGAAGGGTTTCTTCGTCGCAGGGAGGAGGCGCAGTCGAGCGAGCGCTTCTGGACGAGAGAGGAAGGAGCGGGAGAGTTTCTTCGTCGCAGGGAGGAGGCGAAGTCGAGCGGGAGAGAGGAGCTCGGGGGAGGCGAATCAAGCCGATCCACCCAGGAAGAAGGCACGCCTTCGTTTTTTAGAATTCGAGCGGGGTTAGGAGCCGTTACCTTGGCGGAAAATTGATTGATTTCCAAATCCAGGGAGGATTAAATGGAAATAATTAACTCCTGAATTAATTTTAATAAAGGCAGAATTAAAATAATTTATTTAAATTTTGAAATTTGAATTTCAAATTCAGGTGAGCTGGTGTCTAACCCATGCTCAGCCCGAGTCCAGCTTGAATCGAACCCAAGTCGGACCTGGGTTGAGCCCGGGCCCACGCCCCGCAAATTAAAAAAAAATAAAAAAAATCGTGCATCAATATCCGTGCCTTTTGTGCTCGAGCGTAACCTTAGCAATATGGGTGTCCTTCCTAGCTAAAGTTGACATTCTGGACGCGTCGGTGCGGTCCGTTTTGTCATCCAGGGTCGTCCGGACAAGTTTGCCGGCGGGCGAGTCAATTTAAGCCAAAATCGTGTATAGTGCAGTAAGTGCGTGAAAAGCGGCGTTCGCGAGTAATCGAGTCACAAAGGGTTCACCTAAGGCTGTTGATCCTATAGGAACTCAATTTCGGGCCCTCTACATGTTGGTCCTGAGCCCTTGCAACTAAAAGTTGAGTGCTTGGAACCACTCATGCGAGTTCTTCACAAAAATGAGTTAGGAAGTGGCTTGAAGTTCTACGGGAGGTGGGTTCCATTGCTAGTCCGCTAGGATAGTCAATAAGAACTCCTAAAGCTAGATCCTAGGTTCTAAGATTAGGAGACTAAGACCTCACTAAAAATGAGGTCAACAGTAGATAACCAGGAAGAACCAATAGCCGAACTAATGAACTAGTGAATAGATTAGATTTTCATTAAATAGCACAATTCATGCTATGATTAAATTATTACTGTTTATTTTAAATCAATGGCTAAATTTAATATCGATATAAATAACTTGGAGCTAAAATTTACTAAATAAATAATAAAACCATAAAACTTTTTATGATGGGCATAAAACAAGAGGTTAGTCACTAAAATATAGGTGTTTACATTTTAAAATATGCAAGAAATTTCTGATGTTAGCTCTCTTTAATTGTTTTGGGTCGAACACTTACATTATTTAGAAAATATTTAAATAATTTTAAAATTCATTATATCATCCAATTCAACCACATCACATTTTGGTTATAACTTTGACTCTTATACTTTTCCTTTTTCCGGTTCAATGTACGATACATTTTTATGATATTAGTTAGAGTAAACCTAGGTCATATACATTTTCATAACATTACCTTTCTAAACATCTTAGTAGTATAAAAGTTGTAACACAACAAGTATTGAAGAAATGAAGTACATTTGAAGGGGAAAAAATTAAACAATATAAAAATAAAACAATGTTGATCTTCATTACAATAACAACAACAAGCCTTTATCCCACTAAGTGTGGTTGGCTACATGAATCATCTTTCTCCATTGCATTCTATTGAGTTTCATATTTTCATTTAATTCAAAAAGATTAAGATCATTTTTTATACAATATGCCCGTCTTTTTAGGTTTATCTTTGCCTTTCTAACATAAGTCAAATCTAAAACATCTACTCACCTAAAAGGATCGTCAGATGGTTGACCTTTAATATGACCAAACCATCTAAAGACAACTCTAATCTTGTCCATCACTGGAGCAACATCAGCTTTATCACGTATATATTCATTTCATATTTTGTCTCTAAGTGTCAAGCCACTCATCCACATAAGCATTCTCATCTCAACAACACTTTGTTTTATGCTTCTCATTTAAAGGCCAACACTTTGCGCCATAGAGCATTGCAGGTCTCACCACCATCTTATAAAATTTTTCTTTTAAGCTTAAGTGATACTTTCCTATCACAAAATAGGCGTAAAGCATTCCTCCACTTCAACTAACCAACCTGAATACTACTAATAACATGCCCATCTATATCACCATCACTTTGAACAATAAACCCGAGATATGTAAAACGTTCACATCTTTTAATGATTTGATCACCCATAGTTACAACAACTACTACTAAAATTACATTTTATGAATTCAATTTTAGATCAACTCAAACGAAGGCCTTTAGATTCCATTTTGGACCTCAATAATTCAAGTTTTTCCTGAATTCTTTCACTAGTCCTTTTTGCAAGAAGGATGTTATCAGCGAAAAGCATACACCAAGGTACATCCTCCTATAAATGTCTAGTAAGAGCGTCCATAACTATAGCAAAAAGATATGGGCTTAAAGTCGATCCCTGAGGTAGTCCAAATGAAATAGGAAAATACTTAGTCAATCTTCCTTCTGTTCAAACACAAGTAACCGCTCTAGTATACATATCTTTAATGACTTGAATATAAATCATATCAGCACATTTCTTCTCTAGAATACTCTAAAGAACTTCTCTTGGAACCTTATCGTAAGCTTTTTCTAAATCAATAAAAATCATATGCAGATCCTCCTTACTCTTTCTCTGTACTCTATCAAACCCCCTAATAAATGTATAGCTTCTATAATAGATATGCCCGACATAAATCCAAACTGATTATGGGAAATTTTTGTTACACATCTTAACCTATGTTCAATTAGCCTCTCCCATTAATTTAAAGTATAACCCATCAACTTAAATTTTATATAATTTACACACTCCTGTGGATTCCCTTTATTCAATAATGTCCATTGATTATAAAATTTGTTAAGTTTAAAGCAATAATAAAAAATTATAAAAATTATTCTTGAGGGTAAGAACTATAAAATAAAATATGACAGGCTTCAAGATGGTGCTTCCCACTCTCATCATAAAAAGATTGGAAGGAGGGAAGGTTATCAATGATTTCTCATAAATATAGACAAGGGAAGGGCGTGGTTCATCATCTTCATGTATTGTTCTCAATGTCACTAAGGCGTGTAAGGCTTGAAAGAAAATCTGCTTGTGCTTGCTTTGGATCCCAAGTACTAGAAGTACATATTGAAGCAACACATAAAAAATGTACATTATGGTTAAAAAGTGCTTGGTTGTAGATCACAAGCACAAAAATTTTGCAGTGATTTCTGGCAACTTCTCAACTTATTGCAATCAGGAAATTCTAGATTGAGATAAAAAAACAAGCCTGGATATTGTTGTGCTTTCACTATGGCATTGCTAGATGCAACGACAATTGCAATATGACAATAAGCACATTAAGAGTTGCAAGGGAGGTTATGTGTCGCAAATTAAGTTAGATGTATATCATTTGGCACATTTAGTTTTCAAGGAAATGAGGGATCTAATGTAGTTAAAATACAACAAACATTTATTTTGGATTAATTTTACTTCATTCCAAACACTCATAAATTAAAATGCATGCAATAACTTTTTACTTTGCGCTTATTTACCTCAAAACATAATGATCCTATATTCGCAAGCATGCAAGTGTCCTCTGCTTGTCGGCTCTCATGTTTTTCCTCACAAGGGCCTGCTCCCTCTTGTTGCACCCATCATTGCATGCAGCATGTCAAGCCTGCATGTCACTCCCGTTGGTACCCCATAACTCATGCTCACTCGAGTTTGTTCTCACACGACAATCCATTTATTATATTATTAATTTCTTTCATGGCAGAACATCTCCTCCTATCTATGTAGAGACAAACTTCCAATTCACTTCCTAGGGCATGCTCTGTGTTCTTTATCGGTGCTTTTGGGAGACGGAAAGAGTCTCCACCTCACTTGTGATGGCTCTGCAAATGTTGATAGTTTACAAGCTCCTACATTTTGATTAATTATGATGCAGAGGCTCCAACCTCAAAATCTACCAATCAAACATGCTTTTCGCTAATGTTATATGACGAAGAGGTTCTTTGTAGCCTAATTGATATATTAGCTTCAATTTATTCTTTCAATATGACTCTTAGATACACGCCACTCTCTCTCCCTCTCCCCCCTCTCTCTCTCTCCTTGAGGATGAGATTCAGATATGATAACATCATTTTAATACACCTTAGTTGGTAATTTTTTCGTTATATTCCTAAATTTGGAGATCATGCATGCTTTCATGCCTAATGTGCGACCGATAAATGCTTTATGCTGGACTTCTTGATTGTCATTATATGCTTATCCAACATATTATTCAATACTTTTATCTCATCGTTCATATCATATACATGGTCTATTGATGAGTATTTGCAGGGGCCTCAAAACATTGCAGCTGAGGAGCTTCCTATTAATCTTATATGGATTATTTTTCGTATTCATATTTTCTATACCATCTATACAATTCTCAGATCATTTCTTAGAAATCATTACAAATGGATGCTTATACAGTCAAATTATCCCGACCAGTTATGGCCCACATTCATGCTGAAGTAGATGTTTTTTTGCCTTTGGCTATAGAGTTGGATTGGCACTTAATATTGTTACTGGCATAGTGGCACTAAGGGTTTCCCATTATTTTAGTCTTCCAGAAGATTTAGTCATAATTATGTTAATAGCTTCAAGATTCACCTTGAATAGAGAAAGGGCCTGAAACTTTAGACTAGCTCTATGAATTATGCTATGAACACGCAAGGTTTATAATTAGTAAAATACTAAGATCAAACTGATCCTACCAACTTTCTGTAAGATGCACCATTGACTTATAATGTTCTCATGCTTTGGATGCTACTCTAAACTCTTCTTCTGAGCAACACGTCTTCCCAAATTATTGTTCGCCGTGTGTCCTTCCTTATCCCTCATCTTGAATATTATCAAATATTCTTGTTGTGTCTACTGATACTTCAAAAACTATAGGGAAAGCTATATGTTAGCCTCTTGGAGATCCCAATTCCAACTCTCTTTTTCCTATATGATGTTACAATTGTGTTCGCCAATGCTACAATGATTATTTTGATGTTGAGGTTATTAATGATTCAAGCTTTTTCAATCACAAGTTTCTATTAGAAGTCTTCCTGGATTGGTGGATAAAAGGTTTCAGCTTGGGTTTACACGAAGAGACAGAGATAGGAAAAAAAATTCTTCGTTCTCCTAAATTTTTTTCATTTTCGTATGCTTACTAAAATTCTGGCATACTAGGTTTTTTCTCTGAATGTGGGCCTGCTCCTCTAGCCTCAGATTTATAGTACATTATTACTTTCTAAACTTCAAATTATCTTGATCCAATGTATTTTTTTCTTTGCTTTTTTGTAGGCAGTTCCTTGTAACTGCTTGTTCAAGTAGTTTTTTAACTGATTAAAAATGAAATTTTATTGCCTTTATCAAAAAATAATTATAATACAACAAAACAGCTCCTTTGTGAGAGTAAAAGGATCTAAAAATAAGAAGAGTGAAAACTTTGTAAAATGTAAGCGTTATGTACTTGCTAATGAATTTATACCTCACCAAGAGTTAAAGGCGTTCTTCCAGGAACAGAGGGATAAAATGTGAGTGCAACAATTCGAGTAAGGAAGCTCAATTCACCCTCCAATTCTTCAAAGTCATAGAGCATAGGAAGGTAAGAATTTTCTTGAGCATGTAAGCGTGCACTATTTCCGGTGACAGCTAAATCTTCTGGATCAATTCTACCAGTCAAAGGAATCAACAGATTTGTCCCGCTTGAACATTGAGGTATACATGCACCCTGCAAAAGCAAAGGGACTACTAGTGATAGAGGTCAATTTCAATGTCAAATATAAGAATGGCATGATTCAGCACGTTAACCAATAAGTTGACAAAAATAATTAAAAAAATAAATAATAAAGCACAAATAAAACTATTAGATTAAAACAATCAAAGATAGGTAAATAAATAAAGTATTACTAACAATGAAATAATGGTATACAGAAATAAAAATTATTGCTGCTCATGTAAGCCACAACTCCAAAAACACCCCAAAATATATTTTGGTTTATTCGATTAAATTTAACCAAATTTTAAAATACTAATGAAGATGTGTGCATTTAGTTAATTAGGATTAATTAATTGGCACATTTATTAAATTAATTGGTCCACGGATTTAGTTTAACCAAAATATAATTCAATTATTTTGGTTTAATTGAATTTTTTTTTACTAAAGCAATAAACGAAATCCAAATAACCCTTAGTCTGAAACAAAAAAAAACTGAACCGTGATTTTAAAAATCAAATCAAATCAATGAAACATGCTCGATTTGATTGTCCGTTTTAAACCAATTAATGCACACCCTTATTAGTCTCCAAACTATAAAGTTAGATGCTTTCTCATGTGACCTTTTAAATGTTAGTTATAAAATTTCTTTGTTTAAAAAATAAAATTCACTACATACAGCACAAGTGATACTTGATCCTCCAAAGAAAAGACCAATGCAATAAATCATCTCAAACGTTTTTATATGCACATAATTATCAGTATGCATAAAAAATCCCTAAAACATGATCTCAACATCTTTTCTAAATTTAACGTAACCAGTTCTTCATTCAACATGTAACATTGTAATTCTACGAGAGCTGCCTTGAATAGAAGTCATCATCAATCAAAGTTATCAGTAGAAACAATATTAAGCTAGATATGAGAAACAGCATGTAACTTTTAGCCAAACAAATAGCAATATTTTTTTGTTCAATATAGAGGCAATATGGAAGACTTGGGCGTCGACCATCTGTTGATCTGATTAGGAGAGTAGATGTTTTATATTCGACTTATGTTAAGAAAAACAGAGGTATACTAAGGAAGACTTGGGCTTACTATATAAAAAATCATCTTAATTTATTAGAACTAAATGAAAATATGACACTAAATAAGACGCAATGGAGAAAAGGGATTCAGGTAACCGACCCAAGTGGTGGGATTAAGGCATTGCGGTTGTTGTTGTTGTTATATACCGGCAATATGGAAATGCTTTTCACAAGCGTTCTTCCTACAGATCTTTATCTTCATATAACCTACACTACAAATGACACAATCCTGCCATAGCTATCTAGTATCATTCTAAATTTATTGCATAAGAAAATAATATAAGTCATGAAAGTTCATTGTGCTGTGAGAAGACAAGGAACAAAAATTTCAATAACTGAGGGTCCGTTTGGGATCACTTTATGTTTCTTACTTTTATTTTTAGTTTGTTTTGTATTTGTTTTGTTATTTTTTTTCTATTTTTAGAAAAATGCATTTTGTACTGTTATGATTTATATGTTTTTAAAATATAAAAATATAAAACATATTTAATTTGGTATTTTTTATTTTTTTGTAAGAGAAAATTTAGACAAAGTCTCGCACAGGTGGTGCTCCAAAAAATATATTTTTAAAACAACAAAACACAATTTCTTTGTTTTAATGTTTTGGAAAACAAGACTCATGTGTTCTAAAAAAAATTTAAAAAAAAATGAATAAACAAATGCTATTTTTGGGTTTGTTTTCTGTTTTTTGTTTCAAAAAACAGAAAACAAAAAGTTATTCTAAACAAGGCCTAAGCTTTTAATATTATGTCTAAAATAAGAATCCTCGAAAATAATGTCAATCACCAAAAAAATTTTAGCTGCGAGTATGGATTCTGCTGGTGTATTTTTGCTGTCAACAAAGGTGAATCACATCTCAACCTCCCAAGTTCCCATACCAAAGGCATCACGCTGGACAGTTTAAGCTATCATTTTCATTTTGGGTTGGATCAATAACACTCTTCTTCAAATGCTTCTATGTTTACTCCTCCTCATGTGCTCGGATACAACAAAGCGCAACAGGATTAGCAATATCACAGATTTCTACAACTTCCATTGTGGTGTGCAGAATTTTAAGATCCGCTAGAAAATTAGGTTAGAATCCATCAGTGTGAGAGGTTGCACCATGTAAAAACACTGAAGCCACAATCTGCAAACTGTATGCTCACTGCAGCATAGCCCACTTTCAAAAACAGCACAAATTACAAAAGGATTTTAATCTATCCTCCCACTCCCATCACATTTTCTCTTCCATTCTTCACATCGTCCCTCAGCATTTTGTTTCCATACATATCAACATTGATAATATTGGTGAAAGCTGCAGATGCCATTGCAATAATACCGGAAAAAACAACCCCACCTTACTGTTAAAAAACCCAACCTAAAGACCCAAGATGAAAAATTATGCATATCAATAAAATCAAGCCAACCTTAAGCTGTTCCACCACCATCTCAGGGTTCTTCCCTAACACACCCACTTAAACTGAAATAAAACTCAAAAAAAACTTAGTGGTGCAAATGTTTGGATATCCAGGCCTTGACTATAACAGCTAAGGTTTCGTTTGATGGCACTTTATCTTTGAGAAAAGTTCCTTTAAAAGTTACATCCAAAAAAGCTTCATTACAAAGTTACGGTAGGTAAACTAATATGACGGTTGGAATAAAAAAATTTTAATCACTTTTAACTCTATTAATTATAACATTCAAAGTTAAAAGACCATAATAACCCCATCTTCTCTTACCAGCACTCCACATTAACACACCTCCAGAAGTTCGATCGTGATGTCAATCCGTTATTCTCAACAAGCTGAGATGGTGGCTGTGGCAGGAACAGCAGATCTTACAAACTTCGAGAACGTTGCTGCAGAATTCATCGTTAAGACCGAGACAGAAGAAGAGTCCAGACTCCCACTGATCGTGCAGCAATGGCTCAGCGGCACGCCCTCTGCTGTCCATTTGGAAGATCTTTTCTCACTGCCATCCACGGCTGCTGCGGCTGCTGGAGATACAGCCAACGCAAGGCTGGAGGTGGGGCCCACGTCTGGGAACCAGCTAGCAAGACATTATCTGCATTAGCACTGTCAAAAAAACTATTTGTTCGAGAACAGTTCGTGTTCAGCTCGCCAGTTAGCTCGTGCTCGATTTGTTCGATAAGCAAATGAGACGAACATGAACACTTTTTTTTTCGTTCGATTTATAAACGAACCAAACACGAACAGTCATGTATTCGATCGTGTTCGAGTTTATTATTCGAAATATAAAATAACTTAAAATAATTATATATAAAAAAATTATCATATTTTAAAAAATTAAATCCTATAAATATAATACATCATAAATTATTAATAATAATATATTAATATTAGTTGTATAAATATTATATATTTATATAATATAAGTTCTATAATTAATATAACATATTAGTAATACCATATATATATATATATATATATATATATATATATATCTATATAAACCCTAAGCACCTTTACCTCAACCAACCTCCCCTTCCCTAGGTTTTAGCCGCCTCCCCTTCTTCTAATTCTTCTCCTTCTCCACTCAAAATCGAGAAAAGCTTTTTGCCACGAGAGCTTAGGGTTTATCGTTTGTGTTCTTTCTCTATTCTCTACTTATGTTTGTCTTCGAAAAAGTTTCTTTGTCCTCGACGAGTCAGTGACTCGGCTTTGGCTTGACTACTAGATATTCTTGCTTGGTTGCTTGTAAGGCTACCGAGATGTCATCTTTGAGTATCTTTTCTTTAATATTTCGTATTTATCTTTACGTTCGCCTCTTGGGTTAAATTTTCTTATATTTCTTTTAGATTTATTTAAATTTTTTTAAGTGAAATCTAGTTTTTAAAGTTTTTGGAAGTGAAATTTCGCATATTGCCTCTAGATCTGAATTTTTCAAGAATGAGATATGATAAAATGAAATTTGGAGGAATGAAGAATGAGTGTTGGAACTTGGAACTTGAAAGATATAAATAAAAGGCAAGTGTATTTATTTATTTGTAATGTATTTTTAAATTGTTGATTTATTGCTTAATTGTTTTCCAGTAATGATTTATAGTTTTTTAAGAAATTGAGTTTGAAACTTTAAATGTATATTTCATTTGTAACTTGTTTTTGACAATTTGTATTAATATAGTTGAAATAATTTTTTTTTAATAGAGTGATGTTATTTATTTATTGGTTTTTCCCCTCTCATCACTTAAATATGGGTCTTATCACTGTTGTGTCGAGGTCGTGCCCCACGTAGTGGGATTAAGGCTTTGTTGTTGTTGTTTTTTTTTTTTGGTATAGAAGGATGTTATTTATTTATTTTTGGTAATTTGAGAATTAATAATTAAATTTATTATCATTTTAACAATTCAAACAATATAAACAAATTTGAAAGACAATTCAAATAATTTGAACAATTTCAAATATTTCAAACATTTCGAATTAATTTTAAACAAATCAAACAAAACACGAACTGTAACTTAACAAACAATTTCAAACACACTTAATTTCAAACGAACCAAACACAAACACGAGCTATATTCGTTCGTGTTCGGTTCATTTACACTCCTAATCTGCATTATAGGCTTCGCACTTAAGGAGAAAAGCCGCTTCTTCTTCGCCGGAGTATGGGGCAAAGCAGTGAAAGAGAGCAACCGACTTGAATTTTGATATTTTTGTTTACGAAACAGTAGAGCGGAGCCAGACTGCTGCACCCTTTTCACAATTCAAAATAGAGAGAAATAGCATTTTGGTGGGGAAAAAAATTCTGAAAAATTGAATGCCTAAACAAAAACTTTCCGTTCTGTCAGCATGCTGTAGAATGGAACGAAACCTAAACACCTATTCAAATGATGCCTAATACTGCCAATCAGCCTTCTTATCTTTAATACGATTCACAAACTTCAATTTTCTAATTTTAGGCAAGTTTCCAAGACTAGTTTTACCTGACACAGTCTAAAATATAAGAAAATATTTTGAAGAAATGACATTTTTAGCAATTACATTCCAAAAAAAAGCAAATAAATCTAAATAGAGTAAATATTTAATTTAGCAAGTTGCCTTTCAACTTAATAGTTAAATTGATATAAATTATTAGGGGTGAAGCAAAGCGGGGAGGGGACCTCGAACCGATTCGGTCTTAGTAAGGGAGGGCGTTCAACCCTCTCTCTAGGGCTAGGGTTGCCACTTTCGTGTTGAAACGTATCCAAATAAATAAGTTAGGTCCTTTGTTGATTATAAATATGCAATAGTTTATTGTATTTTGACATTTGTGGGGGTTTGTGCTTCCTTTGTGGCTCTCGAATGGGGGATGAGACTTTATCATGATGTTGAGTGGTAGCAACTGTGTCTCTCAATTATTGATGGTGACATCCTGGGTCTCCTTATTTCGCCAATCCTTCAGATGGCGATTTATATACTCTGATCGGTTGTGAAAATAAGGTTGTAAATTTACCTCAAAGATTGTTAATCACTCCAAAATCAATTCGGATTTTGGCTCGATCAAGATCAAATTGAAATAAACGAGTTGAGCTATGAGTCGAAACTTTGGATCAAAATTTTTTCAAGCCGATTTTGAGCCATATATGGATCGACTCGAACTGACTCGAGTTCGGCTAGTAATATTTTTATTTTAAAAAATTATGTGTGTGTGTGTATAATGCTAAGTAAAATTGAATATAACGAGTAACGAGCCAGCCAATTTCGTGTTGAAACATATCCAAATAACACAATTTGAGCCAATTAGTTTCAATTTTGAGTTGAATCGAGCTGATTACAAGCCGAAACAGATCAAAATAACTCAATTTGAGCCAACTCGGCTCGAAATCAAATATAACGAGCCACAAGCCAATTTTGACCTGACTGTAGCTCGGCTCGAAATCAAATTGTTAACAGCTCTGTGTGATAGTAGGAAACTCTTATATCATGTGTCTTTTATTTGATTAGCGCATCTCGTCTTTGTTTTGGTTTTTTTTTTCTTGTCTTAGATTGCTTTCATAGTTGTTCTTGTTAAATCTTCTCCAACCCGACTTCTCTGGTATTATTTGATATCAGAGCTAGTCTAACCTTAGTTCCATCCTACCAAAATCCTCCTAAGCCTAAACCAACCAAACCATAGCAAAATCTTGGTCCAACCATAATTCCGCCAGCAATCCTAAATAATTTTTTTGCACTTAAATTAGTCTCATACACCCTCTTTTACCTCCCAAATCCAAACCCACCAAACCAAAGCTAAATCTTGACCTAAGCCTAATTCCCCTTTCTAAATTTTAAAATCAACAAAACTGAATAATTTTTATGCACCCTAAATCAGTCCAATACACCCTCTTTTACCTCCTAAACCTAGACCTTATCCATGCCACCAATTAGATAAGTGTTGAAAGTCGAAGGCCTTCGAATCCCGCGATGTTACGCTTCGCCACCTTCAACTTGGCTGGCCTGATGTCATATCATGAGTCAAAAGCTTCAACATATGAGGTTGAAGCTCCACCAACCCAGATAGATCGATGCGAGGTGGGGAGAGGACCCCAGATCGATTCGGTCCAAGTGAGGGACGGTTGGTCGGATATCTCTCTAGGGCTAAGATTGCCGCCAACTTCTAATAGCAACAAAAGTATTTTCGTCTGTTTATTTATACTAGGTTTAGGTCATTTGTTGATTACTGATATGCAATCGTTTATTATATTAAGGATATTTTGGTTCAGTTGAGTTTTGCAAGCGCTTTGTTCTCCCTTTATGTTTCGCGGATGGGGGTCTCTATCCATGACGTCGGGTAGTGACAATTATATTCTTTTGTTGTTGGGGGTGGCAACTATATCGCTTCGTTGTTGGCAGTGGTTTCTCGGTTCACCTTGCTCTGTAAATCCTTTGAGTGATGATTTTTTTATCTTGATCGTATGAGATTAAAAAACTCTTATATCATGTATCTTTTATTTGATTAGTGCATCTCATTTTTTACTGGTTATTTTTTTTTCTCGGATTACTTTCTTGACTATTCTTGTTGAATTTTCTCCAACCCCCCGTCTCTAGTAGTATAAAAGGGTGGTCTACTATTATATTTTTATTTTCGGCCTTCGTTCTTTTATTTTGCATTCATTGTTAATTAGGGTTATTATGATAATTCGGGTCCCTAGGAGTTGTTAGTGTCTTCTATAAATACTCATGCATTGTTTGTTTTGTTTTCAGGTAGATCCTGAGAGAGGGTGGGTTTTACCCTTCCTTGGGGTGGATTTCCACTAAAATTAGGAAAGGTGGAGAAGAGGAGCCACAGTGGAGCCTCAGGTTTTGCCAAGATGGCTTCTTCTTTCCTTTGGCTTTTTCCTCATTGGTGTCAATTTCCTTCTTGAAAAGTTGCATTTTGCATTACCGTATCAAAAAGATGGAACGAAGGCATTGCCAGCTGGGGAATTCAGAAAAACTGCGGGTGACGGCAAGTGCAAAGAAACATGATTCTAGCATGGAGATTCCAGTCTTGATTTCAGAATCAAATTTTCAGCAGTTCGTTCAAGGAAGTCCCTTGAAAGATCTCTAGACATGTTTCTTTCAAGAACCCATACAGAGCAGGCTTTTTATTCTAGCTCCAAATTCTTTTCATTGGATCTCCACAAGAATACTTGATTTCTGTATACTCATTGTCTGCAGGTGCTGGGAAAAACAGCATGTGCTTGATTTCTAGTTCAATGCCTCAGTTTACATGCAATTGGGCACAACCCAAGTTTCTTAGTACAGTTATCCATGCCATAAGAGACAGAAACTTACCCGGAACATCTTAATTGACTTGAAATAGGAAAACTGGCAGCAGTTAAGTAGCTGTCAAGAGTTTGGCTACAAAACCATAATAAAATCACATCTGCTTGTATTATTTTTTAAATTTTCTTCGGATTGATTCAGGAATATAAGTTGTAATTTATTTGTGTATATATCGAAGATTATCTGCTAAACTATTGTGAATTTTACGTTCGCTAATATTACCATTGAAACTGCTTATTCTGATTCAAGTATAATCTTATTTTCCGGTGGACATTATTTATCTCTTGTTTATAACTAAAGAAATTAATTACAAGAGATTTGCCTTACAACAATGTTGCATGGTCAGATATGCTTGATGCAAAGCTAAAATGAAAAGTCATAATCTCAGAAAATTGAATAAAAATAATCTACCTCAAGGACAAGTTTAAGCCCATCAAGATTACATCCTGTTCTAATATCTACAGTTGAAGGATATGATGAATCATCCGCACCATGCGAGACTGTCAAAAGAAGCTGACAGACATGGCAAGGTTCTGCAAGGTAGATAAAAAGTTCAACAACATCAGCTGCTGGAGGACAAACCTGCACAACAAATTCATAAAATTAGATAGAGAAAAATAACAAGAATAACTAAAGAAATTATTACACTGCATGCACAAAGAGTATGAACAAATTCAGGAAGACGTTACCCAAATCAAGTCCTTCTTCCTAAAACTAAGAAGACATGAACTGCCACTTTCAATCGGTTTCAAGCTTGGGATAGGTTTCAAGAAGCATCCAGAGGGCCGTGACAGAACCTACATGAAATTAAAAAGTAATTTAGGGTTGCAAATAAGACAGCATGCAAACTCAGAAATGAAAAGACTGCGCATAAGTAATCAGATAGCATTACAAACTAAGCATGCTCCAACAATACCTTCTTTTTCTAATGGGAGGGATATCTCTCCTACAAATGACAGTACGCATGCAAAAAAAATAGACAGTAGTCAAAGGGAAAAATATAACAAAAAGAAAATCCACCAGTTAACTCAAAACAACTAGTCTCAAGTTGGCCTTTCTGACCCTATTTTACGATCCCAATCATGAACATACTTGCAACTTACTCAAGTGTCCAAAAAAACCAAAAAAAAAGAGAGCTGGTTTTGACTAAGAAACCAATGATTTGAACTTTCTAATTTTCAATTCCTTTAACTCAAATTCCCATTATAAAAATACGGCCTTGTAACTCCATAAGCACCTAAATACACTAAGTCAACTCTACTTTAGTAGTTGAACTAGTAGACCACAACCCTTTGCCTTCCCCTGCCATTTTCCTGTCAACCTCAAATACACCGTGTCACTTCAGAATTTGACAAACATGAGTTAGTGTCCTTTTCCTCAACCATGGAGCAAGCCATCCTCGTGCACAGCAATGGAGTTAGTGCCCTGCCCTTAACTGAAGAGGTATTTCACTGCCAACCTCAACTGTCACCTTCATCTTCTTAAAATATGTCATCTCTTATGTTTCTCCCTTCATCACTCTTTTCCCGTTAGGAACACCAGTGTTGCCGTCACCCACACATAAACCATTATCCCATTTTTTCACTTCTGTGTTGACGTTGGAGCTCCTGCGAATACCGCGTTCCATGGTATGTGCTTGCAGGACTCTGCATGCCACAGAACTAATCCCGCAAACACAGGATGGTGAACAGGATTTAATAACATCTAGATAGGATATGAGGAATTTCCGCGATCCGCAAGTGAGATGAGCGGCTTTCCTGCTATTTCAGTGCCACCAACCAGTGGGGGGCCCATATTAAATTTTTTTTTAAATTTGAATTAGGATTTTTGGGAGGGAATTATTTACATTTTGTTATTATCTAATTTTTTAAGACTTTTACTAAAATTTTGTGTTTGTGGAAGGTTGTAATCTTTATTTTCTCTCTTAAAGAGTATTACATAATCTTCTTTTGCAAATGGTGTGTCTGTAGCTTGTGCAGGAACATGTGGAGACCCTCCTAGCCATCCATACAATGTCATTTTGTGGTTTCATCCAAAGTTTTCAGCAAGGGCAGCCACCGATCATTGTCCAAACACCACCAAACTTACATAATATCATTCCCTTGCAATTCCACAACTACCTCCCCATTAAATCCCCTTCCTAAACATCTAAGAGCCCTAAAACAGTATGATTTGGTATCAGAGCCCGATTTTTTAGGATTTGTCCTTCCTACATCTAAGCTAAGAATGCATACAACATAACCTAACACCCTCAAAAAGTTAAAAAAAAATCCCACACAATCTACTTGGCCCTAACCTTAGTCCTAAAGCACAGTTTTCTTTTTTTCCAAAACCCCCATCAGTAGAACAAGATATCATGCCTCTGAGGACAAACCCTCGATGGGCTCTTCACGAACTAGCTATGGAAGACATGCAAAAAAATATCTACAACTGCAACAGAGGCTTGCCGCCTTTGAGAGAAGACAATCTAGGGAGATCACTCATCATCACAACGATGAGCCTCAAGATCAATAGAAGAAAGTGAAACCATTTCATCGAAAAGTTTTCAGTGATGAAAAACTAATACATCGACGATTTGACATAAAATATCAGAGGAGAAGGTTTGAGCAATAGCGGATTTAGCAAATTTTAATGGTCATATAAATCCGTATGGGTTTATTGAGTGCTTTCAACAGTGGAATGAATTATTTAGTACAAAGACATTCCCAAGGACAACAATGTTAGACCGGTGGTCATCAAGCTCGGAAAAAATACTTCATTGTGGTGGGAGAACCTGAAACGTATTTGACAACGAGAAAAGAAGAATAAGATCACCGTCCAATCTTAAGATGAAAGTGAAGATGCAACGTGAATACCTTCCACTGCATTATCAAACAAGATAAGTTCATAAAACTCTACCATCTACGTCGGAAGGATTCCTCTGTAGAGTACACAGATAAATTTAATCAACTCATGCAAAAAAAGTGATTTGATCGAACCACAAAAGCATAAGTGGCAAAGTATCTTGGAGGATTGAGATCATCTAGTGGTACATGG
Organism: Phalaenopsis aphrodite; assembly: GCA_003013225.1. Classification (NCBI taxonomy): domain Eukaryota; kingdom Viridiplantae; phylum Streptophyta; class Magnoliopsida; order Asparagales; family Orchidaceae; genus Phalaenopsis; species Phalaenopsis aphrodite. The sequence continues at coordinate 3,247,091 of NEWO01000007.1, forward strand.
TACAATTACATTCATATTAGACATTACAGAATGTTCAGACCCTAGTTCTGAAGATGGAGAGACAAATTTAAAATATCAGATCCACACCACCCTTCAAGTCAGACAACAAGGGTGCACCTAGTAAAACACCAAAGCCGACAGTTCCAAAAGAGTAACTCATACAAAGTAGAGAAAATGTGGAGACTACCGGTGCTCATAAATTCATCCAGTCATGAAGTACTTCAAATGTTGCGACTTAGGCCATATTGGTTAGATAACCCAAACAAAAAAAATGATCTCATTCACAAAACAATGAGCAATGAAAAACATAGACATAGACACAGGAGACTAAAAAGATGAGAGCGTAAATGATGAATACCAACTTCCAGTTGGTTGACAAGGGAGAGATGATACTAATCTAACAGGTCCTTCAGACTTAGCCTATGAGAGAAGGGTGGTCTAGATGACCATCAGTCTAAGGAGATGATACCAAACACATAATAGCCCCAACTAAGTGGATTTTATGATTGTCTAACCTACAGTCAAACCCCTGGGTTGCCACTGAGAATGGTCCAGCATAAAATAGATTTCATTTCATAATCGGTTCCTCCAAACATACTTGTTTATTAGATGTGGGCCCAATTGAATACGAGGAATGTAAGAAGGAGGTTAAAAATATGATTATTTATTCCATCAGAATAGACATTGGAATGAAGACTACATTTTAGAATTGTATAGAATGTGCATGAAGATAGATTTTATAACGAAGTTGCTTCAGACACAACAAGATAATGACTTTGCTATGATGGTGCTAGATCCATCCTAAAAGCCTCCATAACTAAAGTGAGTACAGTGTCCCGCGGTATCGTGATTGTTGGATCCCAGAATTGTAGGATTTTGCACGCTGTAAAACCAATCCCACAAACATGGGATGATGAACAAAATTAAATCCAATCCCGATAAGAAGGAATTTCCACGATTCGAGAGTGAGACGAGAGGGCTTTCCTGCTATTTCAATGTCGCTAGCCCCTGAGGCCCAAATTTAATATTTTTTTAATTAGAAGTAGAGTTCTTAAGAGGAAACTAATTATACTTTGTTGTTTTCTTATTTTTAGACACTTTGCTTGATTTTGTGTTTGTGGAATATTGTAATTTTTGTTTTCTACCTTAAGGAGTACTGTATTCTCTTCTTTTTGTAGGTGTTGTGTTTGTAACTTGTGCAAAAACAAGTGTTGACCATCCCTCCCATTCATACAACATCGTTTTCTGGTTTCATCCACTATTTTCTGCAAGAACAGCCGCCAATCGGCATTGATCATCATCCAAATGCCATCAAATTTGCATATTATCATTACCTTGTCATTCCACAACAACCTCCCCATTAAAGCCCCTCCTAAACACCTTATAGGAGCCCTAGAGTGATATAATGCGTGCTCTTCAAATTTCAATGTCGAGCCATCAATGCCATCATTTCTCTTTGAACCTAACCACCAAACCTCTCCCAATATTTTCTCTAACATTTCAATTCTGCGGCATAGCAATATGGTTACCAAAATGTAAATGGAGGAGCAATTGAAACCAATAAAGCCCAACATGATCCAACCCTCAATTCAATAGATGGAGAGAAGTTCGAGATGCTAGTTGACAACATAATCTCATCTGTCAATAACATATGTTAGCTAGTCAAAAAGAAGAGCAACAAAGCTAAATCAAACTGAAACTTTAGTTGAAAGTTTCTGCTTTTAGCACTCATGCGATTTATAGGCAGTCCTTGCTATCGGTGTAAATAGTCAGGGAAAAGTAAGAAGTCCAAAGCAATGAAAATGACGAAACCCTCATGCTAATTTTAACTATGGGATGCAATCATAAACTCACTAAAAAGTGAAGTACTAATTGCTAAAGCGTGAAAACAAGGTACTCCATATGTTGTAAGCCGGAGTCTGTCGAGTTTCTCATTACAAGTGTTTGCTGCATCAATAAAATAAAGTAATCAAAAACACCAAATTCACACAAAATAAGTCATGATCTACTAAAATAAACTTACAAAAGGCTATGTAAACTGACAATCAAATAGACATACCAGGAGCCACACTAAGTACAACTATGACAACAAAACCAACAGAAGAAAGCAGTTACATGAAATCGTAGAAGCATTTAGCTGGAAAGCAGGCAATCTCTGAGTTAATTTTTGGACACTGCACAACCATGAAATAAACAAAGTGTTGGTCTGAGCCATTGAATTTGCTTGCTTGCCACAACATTTCACTAAGTATATGCCAGCTAGTTAGAACAGCCAAAGAAGACAATTGAAAACTATGTTACCCAACTTAAAGAGTTAGAAAGACTAAAAGATGCTGCCAGCTGGCTCCAATAATCGATAAGGTTTCGAGCTTTGTATTTCACGGTTTGTGGAAATTAGGAGAAAAAGAAGTAAATATCATTCAAAACTAGCAAAATTACACATCACTTTACATGTGTAGCCACATCATGAGGAATCAGTCTGACCGACATACGTGATATATCAGCAGCAGGACATAGCACGCCTAATCAGATTAACCCTTGCTTGACTTTGACCAAGAATAGATAGAGGCTACACTTAACAGCCTAGTTTTAATAACTTAACATTGTCAAAATATCCAAACCTTCAGCGGAAAATAATTTAATATATTGATTAGAGCCTATAATTAAACCTTATGTTTTTTTAGGTAAAAGGTACATACAAACATTCATCCTCCATAATTGTGTAAATCGAAGGCCTTCACTTGGTTCCAAGACCCATAAATCAAATTATTTGAAGCAACTCCCCTCAATAATTTTATGGATTCTTAATAATATCATATATCAGCATAAACGCTTCTCACAAAAAAAACACAACAAATTTAACTGTCATATAGAGCGCCAATAGAAATCAATCTACATTATTATTCTCTAACTCAAATTAATTTTCTAAGGATTCAAGTATTCATCATTAGACCTCAACTTATGAAATCAAAGAAAAAACAAAATCCCAATAGCCCAAGCCTACCCCTATAATTTTTTAGATAAGGTGGGTGACTTCAAATACCCCTCAACTCCTTTTTTATTTAATAAACTAGAATTAAAATCGCAGACTAAAAAGGCATTCAAGGTTGCACACATTAAAATGAGCCTCACTATAAGGCGCCCACAAATTGACTCAAAACTTATGCCTTAATGATCTGAGTGAGGCTTATGCATTTTTTTATTGAGGTGATTGAGGCAGATATCCTCATATTATAATATAACAAGAATTAAAAGAAATATTTTGTTATATGATAGCTTATAATAAGTCCTTGTTTACATTTGTTAGATAAGTATTGAGAGTTGAAGGCATGCTATGCTAGCAAGTTCCCTGAGACTGTGAGCATGGGGATCTATGAGTGACTGCAAGCGAGGGAGAACGAGTCTACAAATAGTTGAGTGATTGCCTGCAATTTTAAGTCAAGAGGAAAAGTTATATTAGAAAAACTGATAAATTACTTTCAAATATATTGTTTATTTTCTTACTTTTGATATGCACACTTTTTAGTAAACCATGGGTCCGCTATTACATTTGAGGGGAGAAATCATTATCCCTTAATTATCCAATATTGTGTTTTATTTATTTCATTTTTATCCTGATGATTTGAATTTCTCTCTAACTGTAGGAGGGTTAGTCTAAGTTGTATATATATTAGTTATTTGCTTAATGAGAAATAAGAGAGTTTTTCCTATAAGAAAGTTTCTCCTAATTTTCCTTGTGTTACTGGAGGAAAGAAAAAAAAAACAATAGCACTCATTTCTCCCGCTTATCCTTGCAGGACCTCCACCCAATCCCCTCCTCATTGTCGGATCCCTCCAGGATTTTGTCCCTGCAAGCATTTTTGCGATTCAATCCTGTCGGCTTGTGGTTACTGTGAACCTGTTGGATTGTAGCTAGGCGAACACAGCCCGAATTGAGCCATTGCGAAGTTGTCGCTTCTCTAGATGAACACCCATTAGTAAATCATCGCTGCTCTGGTGTAGCGATCTCCGCAAGCTTTATTGTGTCATTGTCGCTTCTCTAGATGGAAACCATTGTAAAAATCAACGCCGATTTGGTGTTGTGATCCCTGCAAACTTCTTTGGACGGGCATCCTTCAAATCCCAAATATGAGAATTTATTTTCTCTTTCAAACAGAAATCCCAAATTTGATCTGCAAGATCATCTCATCCGTGTACCTCTTGAGCAGAAATTTTGTGTCGGGGACTGACCAATTCGTTCTCTACTAGAAATCTTGTATCGATGACAGTCAATTCTCTCTCTAATGAAAATCTTGTGTCAGCGACAGTCAATTTCTTTGTATAGTGGAAATCCAATGTCGATGACGGACAATTTCCCTCTCTTGTGAAATCCATATGATGACCAAATACCCTCTTCAAAAGTACGTCAAAACATGAACCTAAGATGTTTGATTCTATAACATATGAAATCTCTTTTTACATCACCAATCACAAACTACATGACAATAATTTCCTCCAATTGTCTCAACCTGTGTTCATATAATTTGTGGTAAAAAAAAAAGATAATCAGCTCACTAAGGAAAATCATGCACCATAAATTACTTATCCTAAACATTAGACATGGAAGATTGAAAATCACATTGTCGTGTCATGACTTGTCAATTTCATAATCAAAATTGGAGAAAACTTCCCCGCAAAAAGCAGCAAAAGAAATATGAGATGCCGCAAGGGATACCTATTCAAGTATTAACAACATCTCTGAGTTATTTGACATTAAAACTAGATTACATGAAATGCAACACGATGAGTTCAATGTTACTCAGTATTTCAACACTCCAAATATTAACATCAACTACATATGTATGAAACATACAAATGAAGGTGCTCACAAGACTCTATTCTTTACAAAACCATTGTTGAACAAAAGAAACCTTTAAATTCCTTCTATAACTCAATGTCGGCACTAAAAAAAAAGTTTGGGGAGTTGCCCGTAGGAAGCTGTCGGTCACCGGAATCGAAATCTCGTCGCCCGCTTCGAAATGGCGTTTAATTAACATATAGATTTAAGTTTAAAAAAATATGAAAATCAAACTGACCTCATATTTTTCATAGTTTAAACGAAAGAGTTTTTTACCTCAAATCTTATATCTATCCCGAAGGATAAACACAAGACTTGAGGGGAAGCTCGATCAAATAAACTAAGAAAGATATGACATTCGTTTGGTCTGCGAAACCGTTTTGTTTGCTAACAAATTCTCCTATTTAATATGAAAAATTAAATAGGGTTCGGAAAAGTTTCTTATAAGGGCAAACCCCTATAGTTAATTACATCTTAGACAAACGTAGTCACCTAAAAATACTCTCGATAAAAATCAGAAAAAATTATCTTCAAGGAGATCAAAAGGATAGGACTTTTCAACGAAATCGGAAAAAAGGGTGTGCAAAGGGGAATGGTTCAAACTTGGAACATTTATTGTAGAATTCAAATGAGGAAGAATTAGGGGATGTCACAGATCCGAAGGAGAACCTCGGTGACTTCCCAGTCTACCCTATGGTTTGGCTTCAATTTTGAGGAGAAATTATTCAAGTGTTTGATCCTGTCAATTTTATTTAATTAGGGCTTACATTTGTATGAAACGATCACACAAACAGCCTGGGAGATATGAGGATTTAAGTTGTGACGAACGACAACCTCAGAATCCTAAAACGAGTTAGGGTTTAGATTGCACGGTAGAATTGTACAAATGCCTCACGAAAAGTTGATGATTTATGTTTCACTAGGCAAACAACCTCAAATTCCTAAGAATTGTTGTTTAATTCTAAGAAAGGAATGGTTTAGCCAGGAAAACATGTTCTGCTGTTGAAGATGGTCGTGCTGCCCACCGCGTTAGTTCCAAGTTCCTTGTCGTGACGAGTTTAAGTTTTCTAGGGTGTCAGGTTATGATGTCAAATCAAGCGGTCCTATGGTTGTAATTCTTTAAACATTTTAGGGGAACGGGTTGAAGTTGTACAGTATAAAATGACAGTAGAGTATGTAGCACAAGACAAACAGTAGAATATGCAGTAAAGAAAACAGTACAACATGCGGTGTAAAGAAAAAGTTGACGGTTTAGCAGGAAAGTGATTACAAGAAATTAACATGATGTAAACATAAAGCAAACCTGCATACCTGGGGGATCCGCTGTTCTTTAGATGTAGCTAATGCAACATATACAAATAACAAAAATTGAGGAAACAAGCTGAAATGTATTATATAAACGAGAGCAAGGAAGAAAAGAAATGTCACCCAAAAAACCTGAGAAAAAACGGTAAATAACCCATGATGAAAAACTCGGGAAAAATCAACGAATAATCCATGACGAGAAGCTCGAGAAAATCGACAGGTAACAATCCAAATAAAATTATAAAAAAAACTCGGGAAAATCCTGGAGAAAAGACCACGAGTGCTTTGTTCAAAAATTTCAATAAAACATATGAAAATGTCCGAAAATAGGGGACCGCAAGCACTCGGGGTTGGGGCTAGGCTCAGATATATATTTGCACTCGAGAGTCGTCGGAGGCTACTCGGTCACCCGGATCTATAAAGTCTGTCACTCAACTAGAAGGGTGTCCTATCGAACCTAACTTAGGAGGGTACTCCTTAGCCCAAACAGGTAATCAACATGTGAGTAACCAATGTTTAAAATGTATTTAAAATTTATATTTTTAGCATGCACATAGATTTCAAGCATCCAAAAGTGTGTTGTATCAATTTTGTTTGTAGCAATATATATATATATATATATATATATATATTATTTTTTTTTTGAAAAAGGTGTATCAGTTCTTATCAAATTTGTTTTTATTAGTTTTGAAAAAGTGTAGTTGTTCACGAGTCGATCACACTGTCGGGCGTAGAACTACCAACAATCTAAGAAGGTATGGGTCAACTCCCGCTAGTCTTATGTCGGTGAATAATATTACATCCTATGGTTCACCGGGTCCGTGGGGGTGTCCCGATGTCGTAGAATAGAATATCATTCCGATCTACCACCGGCGTGTCTTTGTCATCACCGCCCTTAGCCCAAAAAAAAAAAACCGACCTACTTGTGACCTTGCTTGATAGTTTCACGTATAGCAAAAGGCTATACATGGACACTTATGCATCAGAATAAGCATAAAAAAAACGAACCAAGAAGGGAAAAAAAAGAACAAAAATGAGGTGAGAGAGAGGAGCACTGATCCACCTAAAACACCGAAAAGACAGATGATGAATCAGTTCCCAAAACTCACGACGAAAAGACTTGAAAAAGTAGGGCCCAAGATCCTTGAATTAGTCCAACAGGATGTTATTTTCTCGCTTTATTAGAATTGGATCAACCCAAGGAGGGTGTCCTTTCCAAATTCTGTTTCGAACAAGTCGAAACGGGCCCGAACTGACACGACGATCACCCACAAATGACCTCCCCGACATTGGTGTCTAACCTCCAAAAACATCTTCCATAGGCTCAATTTGACTCAGCTAAATGCTCTCCCAAAAAAAAAAAAACTCGTAAATCTTCCAAACCCCACAAATCAAGCAAAAGGAAAGTGCTCGGGGGAAACCACCACTAGCATTTCCAAACCCATATCAAAATTAAGGTTTCCCAACTGCCAAATTAACCAATAGCCTCATATATCAAATAAAAATAGAACCTTCCAATAAAACCACATGAATGCTCATGGTCGGGGTCAATAGAAAAGGGGACAGCCACCAAGGCTCTAGGCCAAATCCACCAACATAATAAGGAACTCACGGCTAAGGCAAGAAACAGGGCCAAAAGAGGCTCACGACCAAGGCAATCCAAGGCACACGAAAGGCTCATGACAAGTAACAACAAGTAAGGCTCACGGCTAAGGCAACCAAAGGGACCTCCACTAGCTACTTTACTGTACCCCCTCGATATACATAAGGAAATGAATAAAGCGGTTATAAATTTTTGGATGACAAACTTGACTCATCCACAAATTCCGGACTAATCAAGTCCAGCAAGACGGACCAAACAAATCCAAAAGACCCACCGACAAGCTCACGGGTAGGGCTAAGAAAAGGCACGGGCCAACTCCAGGCCAAGCTCTCGAGTAAAGGAGCTAAGGGTAGCAAGGAGCAGTTGTTAAGGTTCTCGACCAAAGGCAACAAAAAAGGGATCCATTGTCAAAGCCCACAGCCAAGGCCACCAAAAGGGGAGTTGCTAAGGCTCTCGGGTAAGGGGCAAAGCCAATAAAAACCAAGCCCCAAACCAGCTTAAAATTATTTGGAGACGAACCTGCACGTATATTTAACTGAGGCGGCCAATAAAATGTCAATTTAATGTCAAAATGAGTTCAATTAGTGAGCAGGAATCTGGCGACCCAGGGGCAAAACCGAGAACCTCAACAAGCAAAATCGGGCCCCATGAGAAGCTAGAACTAAGCCGTTACAAAGCCTCCAAATCGATATTTCATGCAGCACACTGTTTCAAATAAGCAGATCACAACAAAAGAGCTAAACTGAGGCCTCAACAGGCAATCCCGAGCCCCACGAGAAGCTAGAACTAAGTTGTTCAAGGCTAAAACAGAATTCCAACAAAAATTAAGACCCGCGCCTCAATAGAGATTAACATCCAGTCATTTCAAGGCAAAATCGAGTCATCCAAAGGTTAAAGAAAAATCCACATGCCTTTAAAACATCAAGATATGGAGCCAATATACATCTTAAACAAGAAAAACAGCATAGAGAACATATTTGGACATCCAAAATACCTATTCCAAGCATGAAACAATTTCCCATAAATATTTGAACAGAGAGGATACCTCACGAGGAGCAAAACCAAGTAGTTAAAGCAAGCTACAGAGTTTTCCAAATTAAAGAAATTTTCTCATAGTATGCATTTCAGGCCAGGAAAATACAAGGAGCTAAAACCGAGCCTCAATAGAGGCTAAAAACCAAGCACAGCAAGGGCTGGAAAAAAAACGTGGCCTATAAAGGCTTTAAAGACAGGCCAAAGTAGGGGCCAAACCGAACCCTGTAAAGGCTCAAAAACAAGAATGAATTTCCAGTTTTTTATCGTGATGATATGCAACAAGAAGTAGATAAGCATGATTCTTCTAGAGCCAACATTCCTTGACATCAAAATGAGTACCACATTCATTCTAAGCATGGAAAATATAATAACTTCTTTCGACATGTATTTCTAGAAGAGCAAACATGCATTTTAAACTATCAATATACTCCCAAACATTTTTTTTAAGCAAAAAAAAAAAAAAATAGAGGCAGCCCATATATGCTTCATTTCTCACTAACCCTAGCAAGAATCTATGCTCAAATCTCAAAACAGGCCTAGATTTTTACTTCCACATGCTCTTATGGTGAATATCTTAAAATACATGCAAATATATTAGACTAGCATGATGTACCATCCAATAGAGCTATTCTCAGTGGCTCGGTAGAGAGAAACCGAAAGGAAGCGAGGCGCAGAGGAGGAGGAGAAGTACCTCGTTAATACAGAAACAAAATAAAACCTCAGAAAAATGCTCCACAGCCTAAACTCTTCTCCAACAGCAAGAGGAAACCAACCCAAGCAATAGGAACTAAAGAAGAAAGTGAGAAAGAAATTTGGCAGAGTTTTCCCTCCCTTAAAGTTTTTTTCTTGGCTCTCTGAAAGGCTCTAAACCGAGCTCAAATAAAACCAGAGAAGAAAAAGAAATCATTAAGAGGATATGGCAAAGGGATCGAGCGGGGCAGAGGATGAGATCCTCACAGAGGATACGATCTCCCGCACAGAGGATCGAACGCAGAAGGCAGAGGATGAGATATGAGGGATGGGCTCCTGCGAGGCCTGTCTCGCGTGCGAGAGGCAAACGTGGGAACACGTCTTTCCAACGGCATGAAAAAGCGGGCTAGGTAAAATCGAACGAGCCAAAACTAGGGCAAAGGCCCACGAGTGCGGGAGAAAGAAACGGGAGGGGGAAATAGATTTAGGTTAGGGATTAATAAATGTTATTAATTATAATAATAATAATAATAATAATAATAAAATATTATTTATTATTATAATTAACACTTAAATGTTTATTTTTCCCTGGACGTGTCGTCGCAGTGAAACGAACGTCTCCCCTAAGCAAAATCGACGTTCCGAACGCGTCGGCGCAGTCCATTTTGTCATCCGGAGTCGTTGGACAACCTCGTCGACGATCGGGACAAAAACGCGTCGCGACCCGAACCGTGTCAAAAACTCGGCTCAGGCTCAATCAAACAGGACGACGAAGAGCACGACGACACGAGATCAACGCGTACAGTCAATCCTAAGGCCAACAATCCTATAGGGATTCTTCTTGAGCTCCCTCACAGTAGCCCCACCTACTAAGCGCTAGAGGTCAAAAACCACCATGTGTAACGTCAAGTCGAGCGAAGAAAAGCTCAGAACTTCTAACGGGGAGGGCTCCTTTACTAGTTTTTTAGGAATAGTCGACAGGAAGGTCCTACGTCTAGACCCTAGGCTATTAAAAAATAGAGAGACTAGACCTCCGCCAACAGTGAGGTCAACACTCAACAAGGAACTAGATAAAGCCATGGAAAAAATCATAATAACCAAACTTCTTCCCTTAAATAGTGAAGTCTTTACTGAAGTATCGAAGAAAAGAAAGCAGGAAAAAAACTCATGATGACCATTAATACGAACCACTACATCAAATTTCACAACTCGGCTTTATACACTAACATGTCATCCTCTTATAAATCTTTTGCTCGGAATTTGGATAATGTGTATGTTCCAAATTCAATCCAATAGGCATTATCTATTTCTACTTGGAAAAAGATTGTGAAAGAAGAAATTCTTGCCTTTGAAAAGAAAGGTACATGGATCATAAAAACTCTTCCACCTGGGAAAAACACTGTAGGGTGCAAATGGGTATTCATTATTAAATACAACAAATGGGAGCATAGAAAGGTTCAATGCTAGACTTGTAGCAAAAGGGTTCACTCAGTCCAATGGGATCAACTATCATGAGATAGTTGTACCAGCGACTAAACTCATTATAGTACGAGTATTATTACCATTGGTTGTCAATCAGGACTAGCATTGACATGGGTTGAAACAATCTCCCAGAATACGGTTTGAAAGGTTCACCAAGACTATTTTTGCCAATGAGTACTATCAATGTTAGGTTGATCACACATATTTGTGAAATCAAATTAAGAAAGATAATTATTCTTAATCTATACGTGGATGAAATAATTCTAAAAAGCAAGGACGTAGGATATTTGAAACAATTAAACGAACAATAGCTTTTGAGTTTGAGATCAAATATCTTGAAACTTTTAAGACATATTATGGGAATGGAAGTAGCTAAATCCAAAGAAGGCATCATAATATCCTAAAGAAAATATATCATTGGCTTATTAAAAGAGACAAAAATGTTGGAATGCAAACCAACAAATACTCCTATACATCCCAATTGATAAGCATCAAAAGGAGAGGATAACACATATAAGGTTTGACATCATTTTTTTCTAAGAGTGTAGTGAGCCAACATATGAATGATCAAAATAAAGATCATTTATAAGCGGACTTTCAAATCCTGAGGTATCTAAAGATGACTCCAAGACGTGGATTGATATTAAAGAAAACTAAAAACCGTGATATTGACATAAACACTGATGCTAACTGAGCGGGAGAACATACTGATAGAAGGTCCACCACGGATTAATGTTCATTTGTACGGGGTAAACTTATTACTTGGAGAAATAAAAAGCTAGTTGTGGTGGAAAGAAACAATGCATAATCTGAGTATCATGTCCTGGCCCCAGCAACTTGTGAAGGGATGTGGCTAAAAAAACTATTGTTTGAACTTCACATGGAAAACCAAAGCACTATTAAGATATTCTATGATAGTCAATCAACCATTAATATTTCAAAGAATCCGGTACACCATGATCGAACCAAACATATAAAGATTGACAAACACTTCATCTTTGAGATGTTCAATGGAAAGGATGTTCAGCAAAGTTATACCCCAACTCAATATCAGATTACCAAAATTTTTACCAAAGCACTTCTTCAGCGCCACTTTAGTGATATCAACAACAAGTTTGGGATGTATGCAATATACAACCCAACTTCAGAGCAAGTGTTGATATGCACATGGTTCAGTAATTTGTGGGTCCACTGTTACATCTAAGGGAAGAAATTATTCTCCCTTAACTATCCACTATTGTGTTTTATTTCTTTCATTTTTATAATGATGATTTGAATTTTTCTATAATTGTAAGAGGGCTAGTCTGAGTTGTATATATATTAGTTATCTGCTTAATGAGAAAAACAAGCGTTTTTCTTCTAAGAAAGTTCCTCCAAAATTTTTTTCATTTCTAATGGTTTTTTTAATATTTCGTCAATGGATTTTATATGCATGCTTTAGTTTTTCTTATTTTATTTTTTAATTAATAATGTACTAATTTAAATTGTCAATAATTTATTGCATATTTATGGATTGTTATTAAATTTATGAGTTTTTTTATTTTTTTAGTTAAAGGCTTAGGTACGCCGACCTATGGCAAAACGTCTCAATTTCCAAGTTCACTTCTTTAAATCTTGATTAAAACATTTATAAAAATATTGAACCAGAACAAAAAAACAAAAATATAGAAGAAATTGCAAGGAATAGGTGTCATATAACGAGGAACTATCACATACAATACTGATTCGTCATTTATGTTTTTACTAACAAGCAATTAATGCAGTGTGGAAAGAAAAAATTATAACGCAATAAAGCTCAAACTCAAAACAATATCCTTTATTCACTCTTGCCAATCAACCAAGTGGATGGTAGTTCTTCAAAGCACGTAAATCAATGAAAAATAGCTTTAAAGCATGAGTAATAGATAAAGGGTACACACTATATAGTAAAATTGGGTTGTCAACAAATTGATTTTGACTCATTTTGTCCCCATCTCAATGATCACTAAAATTCATTCTTAGACATTAGCTCAATCCAATATTGATTAGAACAAGACTTAGCTCCTAAGAAAAAATAAATTCATTTTCAATCAATTTTTATCTTAAATATAACATAATCCAACATAATACATGGCATCCATCTGCCCATAAATAGAGGGACAAATACAAACAAATACATATATGGATATACCTATATAAAAATTTATATAGATGCATTTATATTTTAATTCTATCTCAAGCTAAGTCAATTTAATCCAAACGCAACATAATGCAAGTTTGATTCAATCCTAGCCTAGCATGTTAGTTGGCACTTTGATTTCAAGTCAAAGCTCGCATGAGCTAAAAATAAAGCTGATTTTAGAGGCAATCTTGGAGTCAATTTCTCAATACAATAGTAAATAAAACCTAAGGCATATCAGCGAGCAACATCATATCAAAAAAATGAAATACAATAGAACAAGGAAATTATAAACTTACCGAAGAAGAAAAAAGAATCTAAGAAGCGAATATAATATTATTTGAATAGTAAAGCAGCAAAGTTGTTTTTCACACAACCCACTAAATTTTCCCAAAGCATTTTTTCCACTAAAGAATATCTTAAACCAAAGTTTAGCTGTAATAATTTTTTTCCCTTCAAACATGTTCAACAAACCATTTGCTTTCATCTAGGTAGACTAAGTTACGCAAGCCTATTTACACAAAAACAAAAAATTATTCACACCAATTATGGAAACAGAAAATTATACAATATGAATTTATATTTCAATAATATTCTTAAAAAGTCAATAGTTCTACCTACTTTCAGAGGATGGACTGGAACAGAAGGGAGATGCTTGAAAAGCCTAATTCCAAGGAACATTTCCAATTGCTTTTGTCTAGAACTATCAACAATAACATTCTGGTATCTTCTTTGCAGAGTGATCTTAACATTCTGTGCTGCAGAAAACTTACTAAATTTTCCACCATCCTCATTAAATATACTGAGGATTTGACTATGCATAGCTTTGGAACCAGTATAGAGCGTTGCATGTATATCCCCTGCTAGTAGGAATAGATCTGCTAAATGATTTATAGGAGTTAGCAATGTTGAGCTCTTGAATTGGTCAAATGACATGTCAAATCTTTTCCAAGGCTTGTCCTGGAAAGGATGTTCCCATGTAGTTGTACGTGTGTTATGATCAATATAGAAAGGCTTCCCTGTTACGGCATCTTTGCGCTCCTCCCACCCTGGAGGTAAAGAACCAACCCCATATTTACTATACTCTCCAAATCTATTTACTGAAGTAAAGCCAGAGAGCGTATCTCTGTCAAGAAAAACACCCAACCTCTTACATTGTTCCACAAAAACTTGAAGAGACCCAAAAAAACTGGCAGCATTTGTTCTATCCAAAGAATCGGCACAATTGAAACGTATTACCCCATTTTGAAGTGAATTTAGGCAGAACCCACCATCACAATCACTATTAGAGACGACAAGTCCTCTACATTCCTTGAGTTTCTGCTTTGAAAGATAATAAATCCCTTCAGAAAAGCCAATGGATACCGTGGGAGCTTTGAGAAGTCTCCAAAGTCCATCAATAGTCTGCTGTTCACCTTTTAATTTCACAGTAGCATGCCAATCATAATTTATGAGTTGAATCCAAGTATAAGGAAGTTTACCTGTAGATTTGACATATTTTATTGATTCCTTAAAATGTTCCACCAAAATGGTTTCCGGCTTTCCCTCCTGATTTCTGAGCAAGTTAACACAAATTATAGGTATCAAAGGAGCTTTCTTTTCTTTGACAGCAGTAAGATCTGAACGCTGGGCTTTATATCTTCTACTTAATCTTTGATAATAAAGTGCACTTCCTTTGTAAGGTTCCTGGCTAGAAACATAAATTTCAGCTTCAGCAGAAGTAAATTTTAAGTCTGCTCCCCACCATATTGGTATGGTTCCTCTTCGCCAGACGTAAGAACTGAATGGAAAGCTTTCTCCACCTTTTTGCGCAACCCAAACCAATTGCTCACATTCCACCTCATTGCCTGTGAAGAATAGATGCAAAAGTGTGAGAAAATGAATCTTCTATAGTCAATTATGTACGGTAACATGAAAAACATACTAAAAACTAGTTTTGAGTACAGCTACCACTCCAAGTTTATTAGCCAGGACTACACGCAAGAAACTAGATAGTTTTAAAAAACTAATCTAAAGCCCAATAGAGCCAAAAACAACCACAGTATTTATCATCAATTAGTCATTTGAAAAGCATCCAAAATAATAATCACAAAAATTGTGCAACAATTAAATATGAAAAAACCTTCCGCAATGAAATAATTACAAGAAAAACTTAAACACCTGCTTATAGGTACATTTTCTTTTGCTAAATACATGAGAATCTTTTTAAGTAACGGCCCATAAATCATTGGTCAACAAGGGTTAAATCTTTGCATTAATTGGACATTCTCGGTTCGTAACATCATATCATGCACCATGTGACATCATTTTAGGATTCCTAAAATGTGTTTAAGAATCGGAATTAGTGGGTAGAGATTGCAGAATAGCAAAAGAAAAAAGATATGTGAACTCGGCGGGATTTGGAAAGGGATTAAAAGAATTCGGCTGCTGTCCAAGCTAAAAATAACATAGAGAATGATGAAATGACATTTTGGCAAGGTGCGGCTGCTAAGGAGGATCCATCACTTGCAAAAATAGAGGCTACAATTCTCCAAGTAAGAGAAAACTGAGAAATAAAGTATCCAAATAACATAAATCAAAGCAAAAATGTTTCCACCATATTCTAAAACAATATACTTATACTGAGACATAAATTAACCCCTAGCTGATTAGCAAAATACACAAAATAAGGGATTATAAGACTCAGCAGTCCCACAGCAAAATGGAATCCCACCTAGGGTCTAACGGGACATAAATCCAATCTTGATTCTGCTCCAGCGTACGCGGTATCGCCGGTTCTGCTCTTGCATCACTCTTCGCATTTAGAAGAGGGATCGCCTTCTTCATTGAAAGCATCTAGATCCTATAAGGTATGTCTACCATTAAGCTTGCTATGACTATGTGAAAATCTCAAGGATTCATGATCGGTGCAAAAGGTGAACTCTACCGACAGAGAGTGGCTCCAATCATTGAGATTGCTCACAATAGCATAAAACTCTTCATCATTTTAGACTAAAATCATTCAAATTTCAATAAAGAAAGTAATAGTGTATCTTCCTTGGCTCAGTACAGCTCCAATCCTCATATTGGAGGCGTCACACTTCACCTCAAGGACTGGATTATAATCTAGAAGAGCTAGGGATGGCTCATGAGTAACCTGGTTTTTCAGAGCTTCAATGCTGGCAGGTGCATTATTTGAACAAATGAATCTATATAGCTAAAAAAGTTTCATCAAGAATGCTTCTATACAGATAAACTTTTTGAAACATTTCCTGTAAAATGAAGTTAGTCAATAAAACTAACGTACTTCAGCAATTATCAAGGTTCGGGCCAAGCCACAATAGCCTTAATCTTCACAGAGTGCATCTCAATGTTCGTAGCTGAAATAATATATCCTAGAAATCACACCGTAATTGTAAGAAAATGACACTTCTTCAGGCAACCATTCAATTATTCTATCCAAATAACTCCATAAACTTGGCACTGATGATGTATAAATGCTTCTTCTCTTAACAGTTGTACATCGAAAAATCATCAAAGTACACAACCCTGAAATTGTTTATGAATGCTCGAAAAACATAATTCATCAACCACATAAAAGTATTAAATGTATTTGATAAGCCAAAGAGCATGATTGTCCACTCATACAATCAATATCTTGTCTTGAAATCTATCTTCCACTCATCTCTTTGGTCTCATTCTTATATGGTGATAACCACTGTGTCAATCAATCTAAAAGAATATACTAGTTCCTTGTAACAGATCCAAAAAATGGTCCAATCTCGGAATGGGAAGCCGGTGCTTAATGGTGATTATGTTCACAACCCTACAAACAATAAACATACGCCAATAGTCATGCTTCTTTAGTACAATAAAAGTTAAACTACACATGTGCTAGTACTCTTACAAACCAAACCTCTAGTCATTAAACTTGTATTTTGCTTTTGCAACTCCTCATACATGGCTAGGCACATTCGGAAGATGCGTCATTTTGCAAGAACATGATGTTAAAATGAAAGCTATAGCCTATTGGATGTCTCCCAGTGGTGACAACTCTGAAGGAAGATAGTTGGTCAGCGCATCTTGAACTCTCTCGACAGAGGTTGCACTATGTCTGATATCATCTTCTCGTACTCACTGTCTTGTAGGACCACCACTATTAGTCCTATCATTGCTTCCCTCAAGGCCTACAAAAAGGTAGCTCATAGCACCACAGTTTTAAAATATGCATGAATGCCATTACCCTTGACTCCTACCAATGTAAGAGTACGATGCACTTACCACCCTTGATGAAGGAATGCAAGTTCTTGTTGCGCGATATTTGAAACGATTATATTGCAAAAGACAACCAAATAGAACGTGACAAACATCCATAGATATCACGCCACACCGTTTTTGCTCCTGGAATTAATCTCCATTAGAGAACTCCACAAGAATTTTCTGTTCAACTATGAACTCATTTGTTTTCTTTCAACTAAGAAAAAAAAAAGGATGGTTGTACTTCTATGCAGCAAGATTCAACTTGTAAACCATTTGAGTAGAAGTTATGTTCTTACAACCATCTCCGTCCATAATAAAACCACACATTTTTCTTCAAGGTGTAACAGGTACGAAAAAATATTATGATGGAGCTATTACTACTCTCTCGTAGGCTCAATCTGAAAGATGCGTCGAACCTCTAACATCTCTCTCGCCGGCTAGAAGTTCATACACTTCCTTTGCACCATTACCTTCTCCAATGTCTCTTGTGTTATTGTCCATTTCTTCCACTACGTCCCGCTCGGTGAAAAAGACCAACCTCCTATTTAAGCAATCAGACATAATGTGCCAAAATCGTGGCACTTACAAGTACTTTCTGGCTGACAATAACTTATGAATGCTGATGGCACTCACTTTTCTCTCTACCCTAGGCTGATTTCTTACCATGAGAGGTTGGCTTGAGTACTCTAACCGGTGAGCACTTACCATTTGATACTTACTATTTGATAATAAGGGTGAGCCCTACTTGTAAGATATGGTGATCCCCTGACAATGATGTTGCTTTTCCACCTTCAAAATTAGAATTTGTACATGAGTATACACCAATAGGGTTGCAACTGCACCTTATTACTAATAGATGGCTTCAACCCTCCAAAATATCTTACCACTCCTTTAGCTCCACCAAGTCATATTTAAACATGAGTTAGTCAAATTTGACTATGTTTTGTTCCAAAAAAGAATCCCTCAAGTGCAGCTTTTGGTCTATCCCAGAGATTGTGAAGGGCTAATACAACAAAGTGTTAGATAAAAATATTACAATTATATTATTTGAGAAGTATGCCTAATCACACATTCACATAGTAGTCTATCGTAAGTCCAGATACATCGTCTCTTCTAAGCCCAAAAAAATTAAAATGCTCGTATCAGGCATAAAAAATATACTCAAGACAATGTTATTAAAAAAAAAATCTGCTCCTCAAAGTCGTAAATGCTCCAAACCCAAAAAAGAATGGTATGGGGCTGATCATAGCCGAGGAATATGCATTTTTCCCAGTATGTTGCCCTCACTAATTTAGTAGAATGTCGAATTTATCTAAAAAGTTTTAACAAGAAAAGGTAAAATTCACTTGTTACATTTGTGTATTCATATAGGCAACAAATGAATTTATAAGCAAAAAATCCAAAAAACTAACATGACATATAATCCAAAAAATAAAGCATCAAATTGGCAACTATTCCACTTTTCTAAGGATTTAAACAATATTTTATGTTAAATCAGGTTATCTTGCATTAAAAGTAGCTGAATCCCAACTTTATAAGATATTAACCACAACGAGAAACAAAGGATGCAACACCTGTGCTAGAACATGCGTTCAGCCCTCTAGCTAAATAGCGGGTACCAGGATGCAACCTACTTCGACGAGCAAAGAGCGCAACAATGTTCCCAGACCCAGAGCTCCCAAAACTTCTGCATTCAGCAAATCCCTACCAGTATTCGTCAATTTTAGAAAATCATGATAACAGCAATAAAAAACAACGAAAAAAATGGCTTACAAAAGACAGCAATGAGTTATTAATCTATAAAAAGATTTTGAACAAACATAAGGAAAAAATAACCAGTGCATATTAAAGGAAAAGAAAAAGAATAACAATCAAAATTCAATCAATTTGTATTGTTTTTTAAAATACATAAGTGCTCAATTTCGATGAAACAAATCCATAAACCATATTTTTCATGGGTTGAGGGTTGAGGGTTGAACTATAATCCAAAATCTAAAATTCATATATAACTTTTCTGGTGCCAAAATCAAAATTGAACTGAATTAACTTGTAATCCATAATCTAGATTGCATCTTTAATCTTTGACAGCTGGATTGCTGGAGGAAAAAATCTTACTGAAACAATCAATCTAGAACTGGGAACCTAACTGGAAGTCTGGGACTCCAAAATGAACGAAGTTGACTCCATTCTGCACTTCTGTTTTCAACCAACTGATGCAAACTTCCAAAACTAACTCTATGGTTGAGCTTGCCAAGCTTTAATACAATATCTATTCCTAAATCTCATTCTCTATTATCCAACTATGCATTTGAAAATTAGCTCTTCATATAAGAATCAGTGATTAAGAGTGACATTTCTGATGTAATGCTCAAGATTTGAGCGCTATGCAAGTAAATATGAAATGTTAGGTGTTATAAATGTAAATATATAAGATTTGTGTGGTATTTAAATAAATGCCCCTAGAAAATCTTACATAGGAATGGCTCTTAAAACCAAAGTAATAGGGTGCATGAACACAAACCTGCAGAAGAACAATGCAATGTTTTGGCAGGCCAATATCCCTGAATGGTTTGGAAAACCAAGAATTCCAAACAAATTCATCATCAGGATTATGGGAAGTCATGGCACTCGGAAAAGGCCGAGTAATATCCCTTGTTTCACAAAAATAGTGTTTTCCATCAATGTCCAGTTCAGCTAATTCCTGGATATTTTTAAGCTCTCCCTTGCCCTGTGACTGAGGGTTTTGAAGCTGGATTTTTATCCATTTACTTTCTGTAATTGTGTAAACACAGCCACCACCAGGAAGTAGAGGAATTGTGCGGGTCAACCTGGTCGCTACTAGAAGTAATCCAAAGCTTCCAAGTGCCGCATAGCCAAGCAAGGCCCTTGCATAAATGGTGTTCTTACATAAAAACCCCGAACAATCCGTAATGTAGTTTAAAGCTTCTTCTTCAGAGTTAAAAAGGTCATGCCCAAGCTTTCCAATATAGCTCAGTGAACCAGTAGTGGGATCGACGTTAATTACTTGAGTATCACTCCTAGTTGACAGACTCACAATAATGTAAACTTCACTATTTTCGAGCACAATAATGAGAACAGAGGTTTCCCTTGAAGCTCCATCTGGGAAAATAATATAAAAAGAATGTTTTTAGTTCATAAATAAAAATAGAGTACATAATACATATAACAGTGACAAATATACAAGAACAAATTATTTCAAATGAAATGAAAGAAACTACAAGAAAGCGTCGTTGATCAGCATAAACTTAAGAGTGCCAAGGCACACAAAATCATGAAGAAAAAATATACACTAAGACCACATTAAGGGAAAAAAAAAGGATAACACCATGATAACTTAAAAAGTATATATGAGAATCTAACTTATCAGTTAATTATTTAATAAAAAAAAACTACCAGGTGATTCCATGTAAGCTGCTTTGCAGCAGTACTTTGATAAAACTTCTGCTCATGCGCCTTCTGTTCCAAAAAAGATAGAACTTCTGGCTTCCAACAAGGAAGTGAGAATCTGCAACAAAAGAAGAACTATAAGATCTAATGTAATAGAAACTAGACACTCGAGAGCAATGGAGTTTAGACAAACGATGCTCGTTACACCAATTTAAAATTAAAAAATAGTGAATTAAGTGTCAGCAATGCAATCACAGAAAACACCGAGCATGGTCTCAGAAGAAAAGGTCATTCACCTCCCTTCATGCAAAGGAAAGAAAATGTTAAGGATAAATTAGGGGCAAGTCTACTAACAGTGAAACCTGAAAAACCCAACAGATGATATTAAAATACTTATAAATAAAATTTATCAAAGAATGATGCTTATTAAAACCAATTCATTCATTCAAGCAAAGTGACTCATCTCCAATCAAGGTCATTATCATCCTTGTTCATGGCAAGAAATGGCATGGATAAACAAGGAACTAAGAAATTTAAAAACTGTCAAACAAGGAAAACGATAAAAAGTACAACAACAAAATTTGTAACTTACCATTATTCTTTGTAACTTGTAAAAAAAAGATTAGGCATGTTGAGGCAGATGGAAAAGTGGAAAATAAAAGAGAGAATAAAAGAACTCAAAATGAAAAAGAAAAAGAAAAAAAAAACAATATGAAAAAGTCATACTTCTGTCTGGATGAGTATGGATTAAATAAACTTCCATGGTAAAATCATTAAAACAATCAAAATTCAGACAGGTAGATAATTATAAAGAATGGTAATTATACAACAAAAACAAATTTCTTTAAATCTATTCACTTCGACACAGTAAGCCCACACCAAACAAGGGAGGTGATTCTCTCTCAAGCATCTTGGACCCAATGAGGGAGTATGATCGGAAAAATGACGGGGCAATTGAAAGTAGTTCAAATTAAAGTTTCAATGGGCATTTACTGCTCAAGAAAATGTCCTAATAAAAAATCTGAGAAACACAAATCTAGGTTAGGCAAGTTACAAGATAGATTTCTCAAACCAACCAACTTTTCATCCAGGAGGAACAACAAATATCAAAAAAATATTCCAAAATTGAGTTCGTTCTTTCCAAAAGAAGTTATTTGTGAATTAAGACTACTGCATCCAAGTTTGAATTGCCATAGTTGTTCCACCTAAAAAAAAACATCTAACTTCTATAGAGAAAAAAAAATATTAACCGGGAGCAAATATGATGACCAAAAAGTGATAGCAGAGAGATTAAGCAAACGCAATTAATGTCAAAATTTATAAGGGTCGGCAAAATAAACATACATCCATAAGAGTGAGGAGAGAATCTAGTTCACTAAAAATAGAAACCACAGGTGTACAATACAAGGACACCACAAAGGACACCCGCTCTTTGCAGAACCAAGTACAGCCTTCCCAATACCAAGTAAACCCATTCTCACAAAAGAAAGGAGAACCTCAATTATCTCAAGACAAATAAGAGAAAAATTAAGTGAGCTTATAAAAAAAGATGAAACATCATCATAGCAACTAAATTTCCTTCATTTCCTCATTTTTCTCGCTACTCCGCCATCTTTTAATGTACATAGCTCTTTGTTATTTTTTCTTTGCATGCCTTCCCTAGCTAGAAAATCTAAGGGACTAGTCAAATCAAGCTATTTTCATGCCAATTGAATACCAAACTCATTCACAAGCCTAGGTCTGACCTATTTAAACACTTAAAAAAGAAGATTTAAAATAAAAATCAAGATCAAATTTTGATCAAAAATATAAAAAAAAAACCAATTATCCTAATAGTTTTTTAAAAGAACAATATGGTTTGTTATTATCAAATTTTAAATATGAATGTATCCTAATAACCTATTGAGTAAGAAAAATTATAGGAAATATCCTTTTCATCAATGGTGTGCATAAAAATGGTCTGCAAGACTCCTATTCAAGTTGACCATCCTAAGCCCAAACCCCAAAGAACTGTTTATCTGAATTTGACACCCAAAAATGACCTGCACAATATGCTCATACATGCCAATATCATATGATATTATCCATAGCGTAGCAAGACATGAGCTGTCAAAATAGTACATGCTATTTGCATTATTGATAGGTTATATTACAAAAGCATCTTGCCCTTGTGAAACGCTCGAATTTATAGATAAGTATAATAGGGCCTTGATTTTAAGAGACAATCATTGTGACAATAATAATCTTGTCTCTTTAAATGATATGAATGATACAAAAATTGGTTAGCACGAGAGATGGATGAGCCAGACTAAGATAATAAATATGTTATTAGTAAGGAAGATTTGACATGAATCATTGTTGCAAATAGGGTGTAAACGAGCCAAGCTTTAGCGAGCCCGAAGCTTATTCGTTTTAATCTCGTTTGATTTTTTTTTTTTTTTGAGCTCATTTTCGAAATATCTCATGATAGCATGTTAGTGTTCGACTCAATTCAAATTCTTTTGTTCAAATTAGCTCGCCCTTGGCTTGAATTTGAGCTCAATAGCTCGAATTCTCATACAGGCCCACATCTTCAGTGCTCAAATGAGGGATTTCTCTCATTAAATTTAACACCTATGAGGTGATATGCAAAATTCTCCCGCTGATGTGGGAGTGACGTGAGAATAAACAAATATAAAAGAAATCTGAAAAAAAATTATTAGTTTTTGTGACTCGCGGACTGTGATATTACTCTTTCTCCATGATTTTTGGGCATTTACATACATACAGGCCAATATTCTATAAATTTACATTTCCAACACCTGTTTTTTGTACCTATACCAACTAAATCTCTTATATCGCATTTTATTAAAATATAATATAAAAAGATATAGATAAATATTATTATTTAATTATTTAATTATTCAAGCCAAACAAGCTAAACTCGAACGAAGAAACATTTATTTGTGTTCGTCTTGTTTATAAATCGAGCTCAAAAAAATTATTTGTGTTCGATCTGTTTTCACTCGCTTGCTTGAAAAACGAACCGAACACGCCTATTTAACAAGCAGAACACAAGTTGTTCACGAATGACGAGCTTTTTTTTACGGCTTCAGTAGCAAAAGCTAGTGATACTTATGAAAGAAGCGAAATTAGTTAAAATTAATTTAAAACAAAAAAGAAGGATTATTCATCCAGATTTGGCATTCTTCCAAATGAACCCAAATTGATGAAGATGATAAAAATAATATGATTTAGAGGATAATGATAATGTTAAAAAAAGATATAAGGTTGTTTTTGCTTATGATAATAGTGATTCTCAATATGAAAAATTTTGTTTTTTTAATATGAAAGTTGCAAGAAAAAATTTAATATTTTGAATTTTGAGTGGCTACGCAATTGAGCGAAAGCATTAATATTTAAGATTATAAGAATGGAAGTCTTAGTTATAAATTTAGTTGTTTTTATTATCATGATAATTTATTCTTCATTCTAGTTCTTTCATAAATTTTTATTAGTTTGTGTATATTTAATTGCATCTTTATCCAAAGTTTTTAATGTTTATGCTATGTTTAAAATAACACAAGTTATGCCCAGACATTCAAAGGACCTTCGCTCAAAGGAGTCGTTCATCATTATCAAGTATGTATATATTGCACACCAAAGTGAATCCACCAAAACTAAAAGTGCACCTACCACTAAAGTGGATGCATCCTCACTTTAAATGCTTCAATTGTATGATTTGGCACTATGACAAACTGTGCAACACGAACTAATCTACCCAATCATAATCAAAAATCATATCATAAACAATTACCATGTTATATTGTAAGGCCTTCTCTACAACCCAAAAAACCATTTTTTACTTCTTCGAATCATAATGCCTCGCTAAAGTTGATATCCACTCAAAAAAATAGACTCATGAACAAATAGTCTATCAACTTTGTTCTACTTATGAAAATGGAAAAAAAAAACACCTATAAAAGGTTTAAGGGCCTAAAAATCTTTAGAAAACATACATCTTGAATCTTTGAAGGATCCAAGAAATATCATTTTTTCCTCAAATTTGGTACAAGCTTAGCTTCAATCGATGTTCTAGTTTCACTATCATGCATCGTACAATTCACATTACCAAAATTATCCCTCTTACAAGTAGAATTATTTCCATTTATTCATATCAATCCTATCATTCATAAATGGAAAAAATATATATTTTAGATGTATATGATATGATAAGCTGAAACAAAACTCCAATGATATTTTCATCTTCTATCAGCCACCATCAAGGCATTACTAATGTCTGAGCAGACCAATTTAAAACAAAAATACCAACCTCAGAATTGTCCTACTCATAGTTATCATTTGTATTCTACTCCTTATTAAAAGCATGACAATCTCTCAATATGCTATTACTTGTTATCATGAAAGCATATCGCACTCTTCTACTTTTAGAAGACTCTCCCAAGACATGAATGAAAGTAAATCCCTTGGCACAATACTTCAACAGAACCAATAATTCCAAAAAAAAAAAATGCTGCCCTAGAACAATATCTATCCCATTCGCTATCCCTTCAGTAACTTTACAGTAGACCAACAAAAGGTTGTGCCTACAACCTTCTGGCTTAATTGATGATTCTGATTCATATGACTATAGATTTCTCAACATTTTCATCAATGTTCCTGTGTTAGTTTATTAAACATCTAAGTTGGCCTCAAGCTAAAAATTATTCCCAAGCATATATAAGCGAGAGAATTAGATTTTCATCTTATCTCAAACAGCTTTCTAGATTTGTGGTTGGATGCTTGGAATTCTTGTATCAATGGTTATAGATTCCTCATCAACCCATAAATTATTGGTAATTTCATCACAGTTCCTTCACTTCAATTCAAAAAAAGTTAAAGGAATGTGCCCTAAACAGCTCATCTGGTCACAATACAGCATAAGGTGATCCTTCTGAAGCAAAAGTAATTTCAAATGAAGCTTTTTCTTCATTCAACTTTGAAGTTTGAACTATGCGTTCCTTTCAAATATCAAGCACAAAGAAGAGCAGAGTTGACTTACGATAGGATGACTTCTGAAGAGGCGAGGGAATGGAGGAGGGGAAAAGGGGAATGATGGCTAGGCCATAACAAAAAGGGGTTGGTAAACTATACTGAATGAAAATTATTTTCATCACAATCCCTCCTTTGCTCTCAATCCAGCGAAGAGGCCATCACACTAATTTGTAATTATTATTTTCCATATATTGATTTTGATGGGGGAGATAAATTAACAAGTAGTTATCCTTAGGGACTGTTTGGTTGCAGGTTTAAAGCAGGATTTATGCCAAATTGCAAAAAACGAATCTGTTTTCCTTAAATCCAGAATCTAGTAAATCCCTTTGGAAAACTAATTTACAAGATTTATAGAAGCTAAGGAGCGTGAAGGCCGGCAGAAGGGGAAGAAAAACGAGTGTCACCTTTCTCAATGGTTTCTGGTAGAAACGGACAGGAAGGAGGAGAAAGATGAGAGTTTCGGAGGTCTTTGTACGTCGCGATCCCGTTGTTGCATTCCCAGCTCTAACCGCGACTTCTAGCGCGATCGCTCGACGACGAACCAGGGTTTCGGGCACGGGAGAGGAAGAAGAAGTTTTTTTTCTATTTTGCGTTATAATTAAATAGATATATATGTAATACGTTAATTAATTAATTTAATAGATAATTAATTAGTTATTATTTAATCATTTAATTTAATAATATTATTATTAAAATCTTTATTTAGTAATTAGTATAATTATAAATAAAAGATAAATTTAATTTAATTAAGCTTAATATTATATTATTAATTTATAATATTAAGCTTTTAACTCTAAAGTCATTTGTAAATTATAGTTGTTTTTAATATGTTTATGAAAGAATTAATGTTTTGAACTTTTATAGCTTAGGATTTTTGTACAGAGCAAGTGCTTCTTCTTCCCCCGATTCTCCAAGCCACAAGGGTCTTCATTATTCTTAGATCGTTTAAGTCGCAGGCATCTTTCTTTCCTCTAAATATTCAAGTATAATGATATTCTTCTTCCTCTAATCATTCAAGCTACAAGGGATTTCTTTCTTGCTTTCTCTGATAAAACGCAAGAAACTTCAATCTGATTAATTAGTCTCGAGAACTGAGTGTGAGCGGCTCAACCTATGTCGAATACAGGGGTTCTCTCTTTCCTCTGATTCATTGTTGGCTTCTCCTCCTTTTCATGATATCGTCGCAAATAGGTCTAATGAAACAGGGAATGTTTTGTTCCAGGTGATATTTAAAGAGCAACTCGTAAAGGCTTCGTCAATTAGGCTTTTGAAAAAAGCATCCAAGAAGAATGGTAAGTCAGCGTTGTTACTTCTACATGAAGATACTAATCTTCTTGTGGAATCATTTCGTTTTACATTGATCGGTAAGTTTTCTTATGCACATCGGAAAATGGATTTTATTAAAAGGTATTTTACTAATCTTAATCTTGTCGGTAACTGGAGTATTGGCCTTATTGACGGTAGGCATAAGATGATTAAGTTAGGAAAAGATGAGGAGTATACTGCTATTTTTTTTCTAGAAAAATTTTGTTTATAAAAAAAACTCATATGAAAATCTTGAAATTGAATCAAGATTTTAACCCTAAAGAAGAACCTCTAATTGTCTTGGTATGGCTAAGGTTTCCTGGGTTAAAATTGCATTTATATAATTTAAAGGTTCTTTATTCCTTAGGGAACATTTTCGGTACACCTTTAAAGATGGATCATGCTACCCTCAATTGTCTCAATCATCGATTGATGGAATTTTAGTTGAAAGGGATGTCACGACGCCGTTTATTGATCAAATTTGGATTGGAAATGAGAATAATGGGTATTAGCAGAGTGTTGAAATGAAATTTGTTCCTCAATATTGTACTAACTGTCGTATGTTTAGTCATAGCTATAATTCTTGCTATTTTGTGCATCCTGAATTGAGAAAGGAAGGTACTAAACATGTTCTTATTGTTATTGATAATAATGTGGAAGGTAATATTAATATATCTTCCAATGATAAAAATGTGCCTCGCGAAAAGTTCAATGGGGATTTCTTATAAGTTGAGAATAATCCTATTGAAATACCGGGTATGGCTATTGATGTGTCGAATGGGGATAATCATTTTAAAAACTTTATTACTAAGGTTAATGAAAATCAAGATACTTTTATCTTGTAATTAAGATAAAAAAAAAATCTTGAGAATATTGAAGTCATTTCTCTGAAGGCTGATTTTTCAGTTTTAGTTAATGATAATATGAATGACATCAACGATAATATTGCTGATTTTTTTATTAATAATATTGTTGTTGAGTGTGGTGATGACAGGGATTCTTCTTATAATAATATTGATGAGGAAGAGTTGGCCAATAAACTGGAATTTGCTAGAGAAGACAAGGAGAAATAAAGGCTTTCGATTAAATTGATCAAAGAAAAGTTAAAAAGGACTCAAGGAATTAAAGCATGTGAATCTGGAGGCTTCTACTATTTAAAATGAGGGAGTTGGGAAAGCTAAGTAGATCATTGTATCTCAACCTCCAAGACTCACCAGGGGTAAGAAATCTTTTGTTCATGTTTAATTTCTTAATTTGGAATATTAGAGGCGTTGCATATACTAATGTCTCTAATTGTTTGAAAAAGATTATTAGATCTTATAAGTTACCTTTTTTTGGGAATTCTAGAACCTTTGGTGGATATTCATAATAGTAATAATATATTGAATAGATTCAAAAAATTTAATTCTTGTGCTTATTGTAGCAACAAGATTTGGTTCTTCTGTGATAAACATATTGTTGTGCAGATTATTATTGATCATTTTCAATTTTTACATTTGAGAATTAATTGGGATAATATTTTATTTCTTGCCACTATTGTGTATGATGGATGTTCTAGTCTTGTTAGAACAAAACATTGGAATAGTCTTTTTTATTTAAAGGATTATGGTAATGATCTTTGGATCGGTGGTGGTGACTTTAATGTTCTTCTTTCAGTTGAGGAGAAGAATAGAGATAAGTATCCTAACAGGGCTTTAATTGATAATTTTAATAATGTTATTCTGGATGCAGGTCTTAGTGACTTGGGTTTTACTGAAAATGCTTTTACTTGAAGGCTAGATCATTTTTTTTGTTTCATACTTTTCATATTAACTATGTGATTCATCTTCCTTTTGCTTGTTTGGATCATACTCCTATTTTACTTAGTGTTAAGATGTTTAACAAAAGTAATATTTATTACTTTAGATTTTTGAATATGCGGATTCTTCATAATTTTTTTCACCAATTTGTTAAAGATAATTGGAATACTAATTGCTCTGGTAATGCTGGAAATAAACTTTGGAGTTTACAAAAATAATTGGCTTTTAAACTTAGAACTTAGAATTGGGAAATTTTTATAACTTACATTCTCTTGTTCAATCAGCAGAGGATGATCTTAATCGTTTGGATGAGGATTATTCTCATGATAGATTGATTATCCTTCTTTGTTGACTGCTCATGATAGGTATATCTGTGCTATTAATATGGAAGAACCCTTTTATAAACAAAAAATTGTTGGGTTCTCTTTTATAGACGGTGATAAGAATACAACCTATCACCACACTTTTATAAAAAAGAGGAGAATGAATAATTGTATTAATAAAATCAAGAAGGATAATGGTAACATTATTCAGTCTCTTGTGCATATTGAAGCTGATGGTATTTCTTATTTCACTAATTTGTTTAACTGTGATAATAATGTCTTATTAAATATTAATAATGATCTTTTTGCTAAGGGTGTTAATTTAGTGGCTAGGATGGATCTAGCTACCACTCCTGATCACATTGAGGTAAAAAATGCTCTTTTGTCTATTGATAGTGGTCCACCTTAAATTTACCTGTTTTAATGCACATTTTATAATCATTTTATGCATATTTTTTGAAATATTGCACTTTAAAGGAATGCATTTTGTATATTTTTTGGTCAGGTACATGGAACGAACACTTTGAGAAAATGAGGGAAAAGTGAGAAACAATGGTGCAATTTGTATGATGCCATAGTGCCGCCCTCTGACGTTATGACGCCACAGACTGGTGTAGTGGGCACTATAGCATCCCTTTTAGAAGATCTATTGAATTTGAGAAAATTTTGAAGGGGTGTTTGAAGTAACCCTTGGTTATACTAAGAGATCTATTAATATGGACAAAAATTGGACGAAAAAGAGGACTTTTTGGCATCATTTGAAGGCTTTAGAAAGTCCCACTTTTGTTTTTAACTGTGAGTTTAAGTGTGTTTTGTGTTTTAAGAGTAAGAGTTTGGAGAGTTCTTCAATGAAATTCCAGAATTTCTGTTGGGAAGAAGACATAAGGTACTTTGTATTTGTGTTTAAGTTTTATTTATAAGACTTGGATTTCAATACAAATTTGGTGACTTTGTTTTATTCTCCATGAATTCTAAGTAGTTCCCTTTCTTTCTCCTTACTCTTGGGAATTAATTTTGTGGGGTAAGAATGATTTACAAATTTTTTTTTTTTTTTAAATTGTGATGAATTTTTTACCGATTTTTCATTGACTTGACAAATTGACCACTTGTGAGGTTAAAATCCATTGAGAAACATAAAGACCTGGGAGAGCTATGATTTCACCCAAGTAGTTAGTGTCACACTTCATTCTGGGTAAAGTCGTTGCGATCATCTAAGGGGGAGTGCAAATAGATAAGGAGATAAGTTTTGATACGTGTAGAATTGATGTTTCTAGGGTGTTAGACTGGATTCTTTTTCCAATTCAGTTTAGAGTTTGGATCGTAATGGTCCCTAGTAGGTCCTATAGAGAGGGCACAGTGAGTAATCTGGAGGTGAGAGCCCAGAATCTACTCAACACTACTACACAAAGCTGGTGAAAAACTCTAAATTAGTCAATGTTCTTTGTTAGAACTAGAAGGGGGTAAAGAATATGTATGCTTCTATTTATCACAATACATAATCATTTTTTTTTGTCATTCAAATCCTACGAAGATTAATATCTTATTGTAAGGGGAAAGAACCTTACATATTATTTAAACTCATTAGAATTACTTTTATTAAACTACTAATCATAGTTATTTATATCTGCTTTAATTTAGTCTTAAATATTGTGATCATTTTGTTTTTAATTAATTTTTAATTTAAATAGAATTTGCTCTGAGTTTTGCAAACCAATTTAAAAGAGTCCAACTACCCTCGTGGGATCGATACTAGGGTTTTTAAAGAAAATCATATATTACTTGGAATGATATGTATACTTGCGTAGTACCTCTAGTGTGAAGTTTTATTATTTATTTTCCATATCATTTCATTAATTCACACTAGCCACTGAATATAATTTGGGTCAAGTTTTTGGTAATATTTTGGAGATTAAAAATACACGTAATTGTGGGTCAGGTTAGATAGCAATAAATCTGCGGGCTCGGATGCGTATACCTATGTTTTTTATAAGTCCTGTTAGGATATTGTGGGCAATGATGTTGTCTCTTGTGTTAAGATTGCTTTAATGACAAAGATCTCCTAAGCATATAATCTTGTGCTTCTTGCTAAAAATAAGAATGTTATTCATTAGGATGATTTTAGAAATATTTTCCTTAATAATGTGGTTTCTTATGTTGATATCTAAGCATAAATCTGTCTTTATTAAAAGTAGATCTATTGTTGAGAATGCTTTGATCGTCTGGGAGATGATTTTGGGTATGGATAAAATTGACAGAAATGGTAATATTATTTTTAAAATGGATATCAAAAAAGCTTTTTATACTATCTGGTGGGATTTTATTCTGAAAGTTTTCAAAGGCAAAGGTTTCAGTAACAATTCTTGTTTTCTTATTAAAAGAATTATTGAAAACAATTATTACTTTGTTCTGATTAATGGGACCAATTGTGGCTTTTTAACTTCTTCAATAAGGATCAAACAAGGTGATCTTTTATCTCATATTATTTTCATCTTGACTTTTGATTATTTGTCCAGATATCTTAACAGGTTATTTTCTGATTATCCTAGTATGTAGTATGCTATCAAGGGAAATTTTGGAATTTTCCATCTTGCTTTTGTTGACGATTTGGTAATCTTTACTAAAGCTAATAAGGGGTCCATTAAGCGGCATTGGACTGGCCTTGAATATTTTCAAAATGTTTCTGGTTTGTCTTTCAAGCGACAAAATGTTTTGTTACTGTTCTAAAGGGATTTCTAGCATGAAGAAAAACTAGATTCAAGATTTTACCATGTACAAAATGGGTAATTTGCCTTTTACTTATTTGGGCTTCAACCTAGATAATGGTAAAATAAAAGCTCATTTATTTGATAATCTTATTGAGAAAATTAATAAGAGAATTATGTCGTGGGATGATCTACTTCTTTCTTTTGGAGGTAAAGTTGCTTTACCTAAAAGCTCTTACTCTTTAGCTTTTTACTTTTTTTATGAAAATTCCTTGTATTTTGATTAAGAAAATTAAAAATAGCTTTAATAAATTCCTTTGGGTTGGCAAGGATTCCAAAATCTACTGGAATAGCTGAAGGAAAATGTGTAAACATACTCATTTAGGGGGCATGGGATTTAGAAATATTTTTGATTCTATGCCTATTAGTTTTATGAAACTTTGGTCTCAGTTTGGAAATGGTAATTCTATTTCGTCCTCGCTGATGAGGGATACATGTCGTGGTTAGTTTAATCCTCTTTCTATTACTCCTAATCTTGATGACTCCTTTACTTGGAATGAAATTCTTAAGGTTGTCAGAATTACTGAAGATTTCTTATGCTAGGATGTTGGTAATGGAGATTGTAGTTTTTGGTATGATTGATAGTTAAGAGATGCTCCTTTGGCTAATTATAATTTGGGTCCTTTTGAAGTGGATATTAGTATTAATATCAGTTGGATTAACTACAATTGGGACATACATAAGCGGTCAGTTTGGTTGTGCGGGATCAACCTACTTTAGTTTGAAACATTCCTATTACTAATGATATTGATAAGATCAATATCAAAGGTCAAGGTATTAATTCGAAATCTAAAACTTCTGCTAAGTCATTGCATATTTCTAATGGGTTGGATTTAGCCTGGGTTTGGAATTCTTTTACTAAGCCTTCTCATTTTTTTTTTCCATTTGGAGGCTTTTTCACCAAATTCTTCCAACTGATGATATTCTTAAAATGAAGGGTTTACGAATCCCTTCTAGGTGTTATCTTTGCGATCAAAATGAAGAAAAGTTTGAACATATTTTCATTAACTGAACTTACTCTTATGAGGTTTGGTCTAATGTTTTATGTTTTGTGATAAGAAGATGAATGAGGTGAACAATTTTTCAATTGATGGTTTTTTAACTTTTGGAAACAATTTGGTGGAGGTATGTTCTTCTCCTATATCTATTGTTGTTTGTTGGTTTTTTTGGTTTACCAAAAATGAATCTAAACATAAAGGTAATTTAATTTCTCGGCATTCTTGTTTTACTTTTATTAGAAATTATATTTACAAAATGCTTAAATTTTGATATATGAAGAAATCTTTGAATTGAATGTGATGAAAGTGTTTGATAAATTTAATATTGTGATCCCGACTTATTGCAAACTTGTGACTAATTTGATTTTATGGACGAATCCATCAAGAGGTTGTTTAAAATGCAATTTCGATGGTAGTTGGAACAATTGATATGCTGGTATTGGTGGGGTGTGTCATAATTTTGCATAAAACAGTTTGTTTTGGTTTTTTGCTCCTGTTGCAGCGGAAGCTGTAATTATGGTCTTATGCTTAGCAGTTAAATGTGGTTGGTCTTACATTGAGATCGAAGTGGATTTTACGGAGCGTTGGAACTATTGTATTAAAAAGAAAGAGTATCCTTGGATTCTTATTATTCCTATGAAAAGAATCTTTGTTTTTCTTAAGGTTGTGTAGGTTCATTGGATTTTTATTCATCGAGAATGAAATTGGTGCGCCAACTGGACTGCTAGAAGAGGATTGATGACTCAAGAATTCAAGTTCTCCGTCAGGATTCCTCTAGAATTAGATCGTCTGGTTAAAGGTGATTTGTTAGATATTCCTTATATTTGTATTGATAATCATTTCTGAGGTTTTTATTGTGCGAGTTATACTTGTGATCATCGTTTTTTTTTTTTTTTTGCTTGAATTGTAGGTATCTAGCAGAATTATTGGTCGCAACCCCTTGTAAAATATTTTTGATGAAATAAAATGTTCTCCAGGGTTCACAAAAAAATAGCTCTAGGACTTTTTATCAATTAAAATTTATTAAAATTTATAAAATAATTTCTCAGTATTTATCAAAATTTATTTTCAAATAATTTTTAGAATTTAGGATTTGATAAATCAAAATTTATAAAGTTTATTAAATTTTTAATAAAATTAAATCCAACTTACAACCAAACACTAACAATTTGGTAGGACTTAACCTAAATACTGCAAAACAACAAAAATGGCAACTTCAAAGTCCTTCAGAATGGTAAATCTTGTTTCTACCTCCTTTTACCATGAATTTTGGGTTTAATTAATCCAACAATGAACATGTTTAATTTATAAACAAAAGTCTCACGAACTCTTCTTTCACACGTCAACAGTTAAATGCACGATTTCTCCAGAAAAATTATTGTCCTGATAACACACATAGAACTATGTGCAAAAGTCAATTCAAATATGTCACGTGTTTTTTTATTTATTTTTATCATTATTTTATTCTAAATAATATATTTCAATCTCTAAAATGACAGAATAAAGATGTGTCTAACGTGCGCAGCCCGACCCCGACCTGCCCCATCCCGTCCAGAAAAAGCAAATACAACAAATATAGAGATCGGGACTTTTGGCGTTTGGGGTTCATTTGATGTTTCATATCTCAAGATCGGTATCAAGCTCTCTAGGGATTGTCGTTCGGTATTTTCTACCCTCTAGATTCTTCTGCTGTACTAAGAATAAACTTCGGCATTTTGTGCATTTTCCCATTTAGTTTCTTTATTTTTAATTGCCGACATTTCCTCAATATAAGGCTTCACATATATGTTTGTCTCTCAGCTTAATGGCGAAAAAAAGACTGGGAATCTTGTAGGAATCAAAATATAACATATGACAGTTGCATGTGATCCAATAATTATTTTTTTGGTAAGTAAATCCAATGATATGCTTACAAATATGAGACAATCGTTGTCTTTTCTTTTTTAATGATTTTTTTTCTTAACTGAAGAATTTTTTTTTTTTTTGTCTTTTGGTGCATGCTCCTAAGATACAACCGTTGTCTTACTTCAGTACAACCGTGTTGTATCGTTTGTACTAAAGAGATATAACAATCAAATATTTGTTAACAATATAAATAAAAAAATGGTTGATTTTTTTATCGTACAATCATGTTATATTGGTTGTACTAAGGGAACTCAATACAACCGATACAATACGGTTAAACTGAAGTAAGATAGAAATGTTTACTTGTCGTTTAAAATCTGAATAAAAATAAAAAAGTGAGTAAATAAATAGAATGAAATTTTAATTTTGGAGATTTCTCGTACTAACGATTGTCTAATTATTTTTCATGCACCACCAAGCTTTAACAGTTGTACTTAGGTAACTCAGTACAACTGATACAACATGATTGTACTGAAGTAAGTCAACAATCTGAATAAAAATAAAAAAATGAGTAAATAAATAGAATGAAATTTTAAGTTTTGAGATTTCTCGTACTAACGATTGTCTAATCATTTTCCATGCACAACTAAGTTTTAACATTTGTACTTAGGTAACTCAGTACAACTGATACAACATGATTGTACTGAAGTAAGTCAGCAATCTGAATAAAAATTAAAAAAATGAGTAAATAAATAGAATAAAATTTTAATTTTTGAGATTTCTCGTACTAACGATTGTCTAATTATTTTCCATGCACAACCAAGTTTTAACAGTTGTACTTAGATAACTCAGTACGACTGATACAACATGATTGTACTAAAGTAAGTCAGCAATCTAAATAAAAAAAAAATTTATATAGATAGAAGAATGAATTTTTTTCTTACTTTTCTCTATGATTGTGAGATTATTTAACTTTTAGTACAACTAATACAACTTGATTGTGCTGAAGTAAACATTAATTTTGAGTTTTGTTTAAAATTCGATTTAAAATAAAAAATGGGTATATATATATATATAATGAATTTTAGATTTATGTTTTTCATCATACAATTTTCTGATTATTTCCCTTATATAACTAAGTTGTATTGGTTGTATAAAGGTAATTCATGTAACTCAGTACAACCGGTACAACACTGTTTTACTGAAGTAAGCACATGATGATCATGTTGTTTTACATTCACATTCTTAATTTTTTTTCATCTTATTGTTTCAACAGTGTATTTGAAAACTTTCAATAGCCAACTGAAGAATTATGTTCCAGTGTCGTTCCTCAACATTTCGGGCAGCATGTGATGACTTTTCATAGGACATCCGTGAGGATGTTGTTGTTATATTGAGAAATCTCCCTATTCATCATTTTTTTAAGGTTCTACCCATCTAATAAGATGTACCACTTATTGTGCACATTATAAAGTGTTAGCATGTTGAGAGGCAAGCTTTCTTTGTTGGTGGCCACGAGATAAAGTTCATTATAGATGAAGTTGCTCTTATGATTGGTTTGCCAAACAGAGGAACCAAAGTTACTTGGATGAGGGAGCCTCTATCCAAGTTCACATCCATAGATTTTAAAAATAAAAGTAAAAATCTTGATCTTAATAAAAATAACTCTAAATTTATTAAACTTTTAATGAAATTTTTCCATATAAACTTATATTTTCCATACAATAACTATAAGGTACCTAGGAATCTTTTTTTTTCTATACTTCAACCACTTCTACCTAGGTTGGAAATATTTTTTAAAAGTTTATCTTTAGTTGATTAATAATTTGGTTCTATTAGTTAGGTTTCATTACTTCTATTTCATTTATTTAGTGAGCAAAAATGTAAGTGGGGTATTTTTGTAAATTCAAAGAAACTTGCAAATCAACCCGAAAACCAACATTAAATTTATAAAATTTTACATTTCTTTTGTTATATATGTTTTATATAAGAATTTCACTTTAAATTTTAGTGATTTTGAATTACATATATTTCATTTTGAACTTCTTTAACTAATAAAGATAATTTTGCAATTTTGAAGAAAAAAACAAAACTATCCTAAATTACTTTCAAAACTATGAAAATTCACTATAAATCTATTAATGTATTCTTCACTCATTTGATTCAAGTCAATTATTAAATTTTAACAATTTTATTTAATTTATTTCTATTTTAATGTTAACTTAGGGTAAATTTGTAATTTTACCAATTTGATTAATACTAGTTTAAATCATTATGCAAATTCAATCAAATTGTAGTGGGGGTGTTTCAATCAACAAGCTAAGCAACTCCAAACAATAATATCCACCATTTAATCATCCCAACACTTTAAAGTTTCAAATTCTTAACAATTTGCTAATTACACTTTTAACCATTTACATGTTTTAGTGATTTAATTAAAGTTTTAACGAATCCATCATTATATTTACAAATTGTTAATTAAAAAAAGTTTAAAGTGTATATATTATATTTACAAATTACTATTTTAATTGAACAAAATGATCACTCGTAGATCAATTAATACTTCAGAAGTTATTATTTAAAATTTCAAAATATATTTTAATTTCCAGAATTATTTGTTTCAACAAATGCAAAATCATGAGGAAATTTCATCTGAGTAATGAAAATATATTTTATGTCTATGAGAAAATTATAGAGATATCATTTGATCGAGAGGTTCACTTGGATGTGATTTCATTTTATTTTGGTTTATATTTTGAATTTTATGAATTATTATTGTTTTATTGGCTTAAAAATCATTTAAAATTTAATTAATGTTCTTATATTCGCATTTTATTTTGATTAAATTCTCCTAGTTTTATTAAATCAAACATATTTTATTTTGTATTTCTAGCTGTTTACTTTAATTTTTTATGAATTTTTAAAGTTATGTTGAATTAAAGGGATTTTATTAATTCAAAATAATTAAATAATTTCTTATTTAAAGGCCTGTCGCGTCAGCTGCCTCGTTAGCCTCCCTTTCCACCTGTCTCGCTTAGATTCTCTGCCCTGGCCGTGTCAGCCTCCATGTCAGCTTCGCCTCCTCGATCTTTTGTGCGGCACGAACAACGACGCACCGTCCCGCACTAATCCGACTTGTCTGTTTTTTTAAATAAGAAATGGATGACAACGGTTCATCGTCCATGAAGGGCTAAGAATTGAGCACAATCTATTAAAAAAAAAATGCTCAATCTCCTTCATTTCTCAATGGATTTCAAAATTTTAAAGCTCTATATGTTCATCACATAAAGTCCTATCTACTAACTAAGATCATCTAGCATGCATGTTTTTTTTCACGAAGGTCCCAAAACCAAAGCGAATTAAGAAAAATAAAAATTTACCTCAATCCAATGGTGATCTTCTTAATTCAATCATTGTATCTGCTTCAAAATTATCCAATAAGTATGCTCTAAGTCCCAATTTGAATTCCCAAAGCCTCAATGTATGAAGTCGATCAAATCCGTATGCTCATCGGTCAAGCAATGATCCAGAGAGCTCAGAGCTTGTACACCATTTGTGAAATTAATTTCCTCACTTAAGGAAGCTAGTAGAGGTATTGAATTGAAGAATCAAATTGTAAACAATGAAAATTTAGTGTCTTGGTTCAG
>NEWO01000007.1:3285745-3307302 GCA_003013225.1 Phalaenopsis aphrodite
TTTGAACTCGAGAATGCGCTCCATTTATAGGCTCGGCTAGGGGCAGGGGTGATGCTCCCCTTAGCCTGTTGCATTTGCCATGGATTGCTAAAGTGGTGCTAGTCAATTAAGAACAACCAGTGAAGATGAGCCAAGTGTGAGGAGCCTCCAATGAAGATGTGCCATGGTGGATTTTGGGTCATGGTGAGCTTGGCCCAATGGCCATAGCCACAGGTTGGAACACGTGCCCACTCTTCCTTGCTATTGGATTGGTTAGGGAATCGATTGAGGAGGTTTTGGGGAGAGCCAATGGGAAGATGCCATGTGGAAAGGTGGTTAAAGGCAAAGGCTAGCTCAACCAAGTGAAGCTTCTAGATCTGGCTTGTATGGGCTCACATTAAATTGGATTAAGCTCACAAGAATATGACTTGGTGTGGATGAATTGTCTCAAACGAATCAGCAAGAGGGTTGGCTCAATGAAGAGCCAAAATCAATTTAATAAAAATGTTTTATAGCAGACATTTTCAATGTTGATTTCATATATAATTCCATTTGAGCTTAGATTTGGCTTATAGAACAAGCCAAATTAGCCTCGCAGATTAGGTGAATCAATGTTGAAATGTCATGGATAAACACAACACAATGAGTGGCTCTAAAAGGTATTATATTTGTTTGGAAATGGTAGCTTGAAGGTGACTTCAAACTAGGTGTCAAAATGGGATTCAAGTTTGGGTTCAAATTAATTTAGATTTAATTACAACATGATGAGTTCATTAAATGGGTTATAGGTATGAAGAGAATGACCGAGAATGATCTCAAAAGATTAGGTGTAAATTTGGGGATATTTATAAAGTGAAAAATATATATGTGTGTGAAATTTTAAGTGTTTGTATTATTATATTTTTTTATCCTTTATCTTTTCTGGATTTATTAAATTTTATTTTAAAAATTTTAAATATTGTATTTATAAATATCTCTGAGAACCAAAAAAACTCATCGGAAATGTTTTCAGGCTGCTTGGTAGAATTCTTATAGAGCTTTATTTATTTGCAGACAGGCAATGAATGAAAGATTTGGCTTGCTGACTCGTCCAAGAAAATACGACATCTTTAAGTTACATGCTATCAAATTAGGGCTTAATTATTATCATTTTTATTTTAAAAAATATATTTGTTTATTATACATTTTAAATAATTTAATTTTTTTATTTTTAAAAAATAAATCAACTAGTTCTTAAAACATTCAAAATATTTAAAAATTGATTTAAGTTTTTTTTTTTAAAATAACTAATAATATCATATATTTAAAAAAATAAATAAATGAAAGAAAATAAAATCAAAAGTGCTCCCAAATTGCAAATCAGCNGAATATGACTTGGTGTGGATGAATTGTCTCAAACGAATCAGCAAGAGGGTTGGCTCAATGAAGAGCCAAAATCAATTTAATAAAAATGTTTTATAGCAGACATTTTCAATGTTGATTTCATATATAATTCCATTTGAGTTTAGATTTGGCTTATAGATCAAGCCAAATTAGCCTCTTAAATTAGGTGAATCAATGTTGAAATGTCATGGATAAACACAACACAATGAGTGGCTCTAAAAGTTATTAAATTTGTTTGGAAATGGTAGCTTGAAGGCGACTTCAAACTAGGTGTCAAAATGGGATTCAAGTTTGGGTTCAAATTAATTTAGATTTAACCCAACATGATGAGTTCATTAAATGGGTTATAGGTATGAAGAGAATGACCGAGAATGATCTCGAAGGATTAGGTGTAAATTTGGAGATATTTATTAAGTGAAAAATATATATGTGTGTGAAATTTTAAGTGTTTTTATTATTATATTTTTTTAATCTTTTATCTTTTCTGGATTTATTAAATTTTATTTTGAAAATTTTAAAGATTGTATTTACAAATATATCTGACAATCAAAAAAACTCATCGGAAGCGTTTTCAAACTGCTTGATAGAATTTTTATAAGAAAATTCTTATGGAGATTTATTTATTTGCGGACATGCAATGAATGAAAGATTTGACATGCTGACTCATCCAAGAAAATACGACATCTTTTAGTTAGATACTATCAAATTAGGGCTTATTTATGATTTTTTTTATTTTAAAAATATATTTGTTTATTATATTTTTTAAATAATTATTTTTTTTTTATTTTTAAAAAATAAACCAACTTTTTCTTAAAACATTCAAAATATTTAAAAATTGATTTAAGTTTTTTTTTTAAAATAACTAATAATATCATATATTTAAAAAAATAAATAAATGAAAGAAAATAAAATCAAAAGTGCTCCCAAATTGCAAATCAGCAACCTGGTAAGAACTCTATTTTCAATGACACGAATGATTTTTTACATTAATTTCACCAATTAACAAAATTTAAAAAAAGCCTTAATCAAACCATCACTTGAAGAAATGGGAGGAACGTGAGTAGCCAAATTATTCTCCATCGCCAACCAAGAAAGAAATTCGAACGTGCTTTCCATGAGTGGCCAACTAATTAATTTATATTAATTTCAAACATTAAAACTAAAGCTGTGAATTTAGCCCAAAGATGATTGCTCGAAAATCAATTTAAATTTTGACACGGATTGAAATTAGATTGAAATGAATAAGCCGAGCTAATGTTAAAGCTATAAATTTAACAAATTCAGCTAAAAAATTATTAATCGCTCCAAAATTAATTCGAATTTTGACTAACTGTCCTCAACTCAACTCAAAATAAAGAAAAAAATATTATATCAAAAGTTCGAATGTATTCGAAGTCCAATGACTGGGCGCAACGTGTTAGGTGGACTCCACTATTTTTAACACTGGTTAATGCAGATGTATTATAGTAGAATTCACTTGACACGTTACATCCCACAATTGAATTCCGAACTCAAATTGTGTTAGGAATAATGTAATATTTTCTCCAAAGATCAATTTTATTTCTTATTCTTAAATTTCAGATTGGTTCAGCTCCCGATCATACATATATTGCATCTACGCCTCCCAATCCCGACGAAAGAGACGCCAAGATTCTCCGGCGAATCACAGACGTCGAAAATGTCATCGGCTCCGGCGAGGAAGCCGACGGTGAAATTTGCTCGGAAGACGTCGAGCGGCCGCTATGTGAGTCTTTCAAGAGAGGATATGGACTTGACGAACTATACTGTTCATATGCCGCCGACGCCCGATAACCAACCGATCGACGACACTGTTTCCGCTGCCGGAGAACGGTTTGGGGGGGCCGGAAAGTACGCCGGAAGCCGTCCGCCGCTGCCGGGAGATAACCGGAGATTGACGCCTTGTGCGACGCCGGAATGCGATGGCTCTGTGGAGAAGGACGAACAGGGACGGGATTTGCATCCCTGCGACTGCGGGTACGGTCATTTTTTTCGGTTTTTGAGTGTTTTGATTCATGATGATTAATGAGATTAGTTTAAATTAGGGAAAGAAGTATATAGGAAGGACTTGATATTGATATTTTTTTAGTGATAATTACATAGAGAACATAATAAATATTGTTATTTACAAATCACATATTTAGGTGATTTTTTTGAAATATTAAATCGATGCATTTATAGGTATCACGATCAAAATATTTGTATTTAATAAAAATGACAAATATGGATTTGAGTTTTATCAAGACCTTTAATACTTGAGTGAGAAGTTGGAAAAGGACGAAAGAGCGGGTTTGATTTGTAAATATCATTGATTTGGGTGGTCTATATGTAAATGCTTTTTTTTATTATTTGTATATCTATAATATAAAAAAAATTCTTTTTATCACTAGTTCTATCGTATATTGGTGCTTTGTTATTCGGGCGGTTACGGTTCCGATTTCAAGCCGATCAGCTTGGCACAAAAGAATTTGGCTTGTTGTTTTCTATATTCACAAGCTTGATCTGGCTTGAAATCAAAACTAGCTTTCTTAAATTGAGTTGTTTGGATCAGTTTCATCTCAGAATCTGTTTGTTTCAGTTCAAATTAAGTTATTTGGATCCAATGCAGCGCACAATCAGCTCGAAATTAGCTCGTGACTAATTTTATTCAATTTTACTTAGTATTATTTATATAATTTTTATAAATAAAAAAATAATGCAAGCTAATCTTGAGTAAGTTCATGCCGATCTATGCATAGCTTGAAATCGGTTTGATAAAAATTCGATCCAAAGTTTCGGCTCTTAGCTTGGCTCTTTTATTCGATCCGATCTCGATCAAAGCCAAAACTCGAATCGATTTTCGATCGATTGATGATCTCTGAGCTAAATTCTCAGGCCTACTTCTTACGAAGGAATCTGATTCTTAGGTGAATTTTGTTAGCAGTTACGTCTATCTGATTACTCAAATTTTGATTATAACTGTCGTTTAAATTGATCTGTTTGTTTTAGATAAATGCGTCTAAAGCGGATTATTCTTACATTGAATCTCATAGCAAGCAGTTGTTTTTATTTGCCTTGGATGGGTGCAATATTAATTATCATTGCAATTAAAAAAAAATTAAGTTAAATAATGATTCATCCTAACAAAAAATTTGCTTGCGATATCTTGGCATTTTTTTAATTATTATAAGTAATCTTAAAATTTAAAAAAAAAATCAATGTCTTGCATCTTCACCTAAACTAAATTAAAGATATTCTTGTTATATAATATTGGATTGCTTGGTAATAATCGACACATTTAGTCGTTGGTCAGAATACTTAAGGGAAAAGGTGATATGATCGACCACTTAACTTCTTTTGAGTTGTCGGGTGTCACCTTTTCCTGATGACACTTAAGGAATCAGTCTAGTACTGGTTTCTACTCTACCAATCAGAATTATCCTGACCTTCACTGAGTTAAGGAAACTTTTCTTGGCACACTTCGCCAACTTGCAGAAGCTGAAGAAGAAGACGCAGACCCTGCTGCAGATCAAGCAGAGGAAGAAGGAAAGCTTGCAATCCTACATCACCCATTTTCAGAAGAAGAAGTTAGAATTACAAACTTTCAACTATTAATAGCCCTGGCAAATGGGGTTAGAGACGAACGTTTCAAGTATGATTTGAATATGCTTGCACCAAAGTCTCTTTTTCGGATGTTGGAGATGACTAACAACCACATCGCTAGCAAAAAAATCCTTCAGGGACTCCACCCTAGACAAATTAGCAGCGATTGACCCACGATCAAAGAAGAGGAAGGCGAGGGACAAAGGACAGAGGTCGAAAGATAATCAAAATCCCTACGGCTAGCAACACCATAACAACATCCAGAGATCGCGGGAGAGCCCAGGACATTTGGGTCAAAGCCGAAGTTATGACCAACAACCGACTTGGCATTATGAGAGCCCACATATACATTGGGAAATGCAAGGCTTGCCCTCACTAAATGTCTTGATGGCTGAACCAGTAGTAACAATACAGAATAAAGAATATTTCCTGAAAGCCCCACCAATGAAGGTCAGACCTGCGTTAAAAAATCCAAACAAGTACTGCGACTACCACCAAGATCACGAGCATGACACAGAGCAGTGTCTCTATCTCACAAACTTGGTGGTCGAACTCATTAAGACCAGAAAGCTTAAGGAGTTCATCGCACATCTAAGGATAGATGAGGCGACAAGGAAAGGTGTCAGGTGAAGAGCCAATCGATGGGCCAACTTGGGCGAATGAAGTACACATTTGTCGGAATCATCCCGACTATCTTTGGGAGAGGAGGAGAATATTCCCGTCAATCCAGCTAGAATAGGCTTCCATCGGGGGAGATATGTTTTATTGTCACTTATAAGCGTAATCATCCTCCGATTATTTTTATAGATGTTGACCTTCCATCGAGAGGAACCCCTTATAACAACGTA
Source organism: Phalaenopsis aphrodite (assembly GCA_003013225.1). Taxonomy (NCBI): domain Eukaryota; kingdom Viridiplantae; phylum Streptophyta; class Magnoliopsida; order Asparagales; family Orchidaceae; genus Phalaenopsis; species Phalaenopsis aphrodite. The sequence goes on from NEWO01000007.1 coordinate 3,291,556, forward strand.
ATTTTCGTTACGACACTGATAAAAAACTACCATATGGGTATTATTTTGGTGGATACTAGAATTCAGTGAACATCATCTTCAAGACAGGAAGGATCTAATAAGTTCGGGCTAAAAACTGATCGGTTGAGAGTTCTGGCAGGCTCACTATTTGACTTATCTGGTGAAAGAAAAGAAGCTTTAGGTGTTATTTCTCTTTGCTTCTCAAGGAGCGAACGAGAGAAACATTATACCAACTCGAGGGACTTTCTGGTGGCCGTGTTACCTCCCACTTACAACACTATTTTTGGCCAACCATTACTGAACAACTACTAAGTGGTGGCCTTGACTTCCCACCTCGCCGTGAAATTCCAGGGCAATGGGGAGATCATCAAGGTCTGAGGAAACTTCTAGCAGTCTAGGAGTGTTGCCTTCAAGCGGTCACCAGGGTTGATCATGAGCCCCTTGTTATTCATATCCAAATGGAAGGAGGTGCGAGATCAGTGTGATCATCCTCCAAGTATTTGCAGCCGACAGTAAAGAGCCTGGTAAAGTTTTTCTAATAAGTGAAGGTTTTGATGCAAAACATAAAAATTTGATGATATAAACTCTTTGTGAGAATCTAGGCATATTCGCTTGGACAATGGTAAAAATGTCAGGAATTTTGATCGACGTTACTTATCATTGATTGAGTATCAACTCAACTGCTTGACCAATGTAGTAGATGATTGGGTCAACAAAAAGAACCTTAGCTGAGCCAATAGCTACGGAAGTGCAAAAGTTGAAGGAGATGGGCTACATACAGAAGGTTCAAGACATGACATAAATTTTGAACTGTCGTGATGGTTCAAAAGCCCAATGGAAGGTGGAAGATGTGTGTCGACTTCATCAACCTAAAGTATCAGTTGCCAAATATTGATACACTTGTGGATCCTACGACGATCGGATACTCCTTGCTGAGTTTCCTCGACGCTTTTTCCTGCTACCACCAGATCAAGATACATTTGACCGATGCGAATAAGATTGCTTTTATTACCAAACATGGCTTTTTTTATGTAATGCTTTTCGGGCTAAAAATTGCTGGGTTGACCTATCAGCGCCTCATGAATGTAATTTTTTGCCTAACATAAAAAAATATTTAAATGTATGTGGTTGATGTTTTAGTTAAAAGTACATCGACTAAACAATAAATAAAACATTTGAAAGAAACTTTTGAAACACTCAAAAATTTAATATGAGGTTAAATCCATCAAAATGTACATTTGGAGCGTCGACCGTCAAATTCATATGCTTTTTATTGACTTCCGAGGAATAAAATCCAACCCACAAAAAATACAAGCGATCTTAGATGTGTCTTTTCCCCGAAACATCAAAGAAGTTCAGAAGTTAATTGGTCGAATCGTTTGCTACTTAGTAATTTTTCTTTCCTTATTGTAGTTGTAGCCATCAAAGAGCCAAAAAAAAAACGATAACTAATATGTATACTATGAAAGTGATAGCACGAATGTCGAGGAGTTCAAACAACCAAAAACTATTCTAGCAAGTAGTTGGTCAACTTTGTTGCTTAATCAACCAAAACATTATTCCGACCAGCGGAGTCTCCTGTCGACGAAACCCTCCGAGCAACATAACTAACAACCAAAACGCCTCGATCGAATGACCAAATCCTAGGTCCAACAAAGCTGATCCCTATAAGAGAACATGCCCGTTCGTCACAGCTGACAGACATACACATCTAATGGTTGAATAATATAGCCGTCGAACCCAAGTCTTTGAGCTATTGACCAGACGCCACCGTTCATTATTCATTACATTTTAGTTTGAATTAAAAAAGGACATCTCTTTGGGATTTATTTATTTTTCGATCCTCATGACACTTATATGATTCTCTTTCATTTTCTAGATCTCCATCTCTCTCTCTTTTTCATCTCACTCTTTTTAGCTCTAACTCTCGGGACATGTTTCACAAAGAAGACAATTCACAATTCAACACCAAGAGAAAAAAAAACAAAAGTTAAACAGAGGCAGAGTTGACGAGTTTATTGTAATAATAATAATAATAATAATAAAATAATTGTGTTTCACCCCCATCAAAGCATGAATAATAACAGAAGTAATTGAGTTACCCACTCAACCATCTTGTATAAGAGTAAGAAATGGAGTCCTTGGCCTTGCTCAACCAGCACCTAGAAAAAAAATTGGTTTGTAAGCAGTTAATGGTGGGCATTTTGAGCACTTTGCCACCATCTTCTCCACTTTCTCAGCAAATTCATTTTCTTAGAACTACTTAAAACGAATTTATAAGATAATAATACTTATTTGTCAATATATAATGCTTATGTAAAGGAGAAAAAAATATTGTATTAGAGCTTCATTTTTTAATTTTGTAAAATTTACGTTCATGCCACATACTTCTATATGTGTGTTTTGTATAATTATGGAAAGGAGAGAACGGTTATGGAAACCATTCTTAATGTCGTTAAGGCTCTAATTGAATGTGTAAATTTTATGTCAAATTTGTATTACAATTTGAATTACAACATTAGTGGTAATTGACGAGTCGACTAGCTTGAAGTCAACCGGCTGAGGTGACCGACCGAATGACATATGTGTCTTCTAGAGTACGTGTTGGTCGTTTGTGGTATTTGGTCGTATGACGATCTTGCTCGATGTCATTTAGCATGGTAGATTGGAACAGTCGGTTATGAGGTAGTCGTTTGGTTCAGACGTGGGGTTGGTCGGTCAAATGTGATCGACCAGCTCTTTTTATAGTGAGTCATGACTCATTTTCCGTTCGAGTCGAGTTTTACATGGCTCGTGTCTCATTTGTCTGGTTAGTTCGTCGCCTCAACTAGATCTCCCAATCTTGCAAATTCTTAAGCGGATTTTGTCGCAGCCCACGTGGGGTATCCGATGAGTTTCGCTATCGAGATGATTCATATCTTACTTTCGGCCCATCTTGCCGCTACTGAGCAAGGGACCATTTCTGAAGCTTGAACATATCCCGGGTTTGGAGACACTGCTCCGTGCTCGGCATTGAATCGTTGGCTGATTGCTTACCTTGAAAGTAAAGGAGACCCTTTTATCTAAGTCTTTCATTCTCTTCAGAATTTTTGATATAGACATAAATAGTCGGGGACTATTCTAAGACTTTACTCAAAACTCATGTATATATGATAATTCTTTTTTATCAGGCAACACCAAAATCTAACAAAGTTCATCATTTTTTTTTCAAAATTATAATTTACAATAAATAAGATATTATTCAGATAACTGATAGAGATAAAATAATTGGCTTAATCTACGATTATGTTGTACTTAAAATAAACCATATCTAGGATTCAAGTTACTACTTCACATTTTATTTCCTTTATTCGATCAACATCGTATTAATAATAATAAAAGAAATTCAAAAATAGCATCCAAATATTTGCAGCTTTAAGATATGCAATGACTGCTTCTCGGACGCACAAAGGAACGGAGAAATCAACTGCCCCGGCTGCAAAGAAGCTTACAAAGTGCCCGAGTTTGATGACAACGAATCCAGCTTCTCCTCCGTGCCGCCGGCGCCGCTACACTGGACGGCTAACCGCTCCATGTCGGCTTCGCAGAGCAGCCAGCCGGCCAACTTCGATCACAGCCAATGGCTCTATGAAGCCCAAGCAACATATGGTTACCGCAACGCCTTCTGGTCAAAAGACGAAGCTTATGTTGAGGGCGGCGGCGCCGGCGCCGGCGGAGATGACGGCATTGGCATCCCCGATGGCGCCTCGGATAATGAGTGGAGGCCGCTAGCTCGCCGGATTCCGATCTCCGCGGCAATCATTAGCCCTTACAGGTCTGTACTCCGGCCAATTAATAACAATTAATATTCCAAAGTAATATGTTTTACTAGTTTATAACAATCATGTGCGAAATGCAGCGCTTAATGATAATTGCAATTTAATTCTGAAATTAAGGAAAAAATTAACTGAAATATCAAATTTCCTTGGCTATATCTACACAGGCTCCTGATTCTAATACGCCTAATAACCCTAGGGTTCTTCCTCACCTGGCGTATCAAACACAAAAACAAAGACGCCATATGGCTTTGGGGCATGTCCGTCGTCTGCGAGATCTGGTTTGCATTCTCATGGATCCTCGACCAACTCCCCAAACTCCATCCCATCAACCGCTCCACTGACCTCATCGCGCTCCAGAACCAATTCGATCCCTTCCCCTCCACCCCCTCCGACCTACCCTCCGTCGACGTGTTCGTCTCCACCGCCGATCCCGATAAGGAACCCCCTCTCGTCACCTCCAACACCATACTTTCCATCCTCGCCGCCGATTACCCCGTCGAGAAGATCTCCTGCTATCTCTCCGACGATGGAGGCTCCCTCCTCACCTTCGAGGCCATGGCTGAAGCCGCCGCCTTCGCGGCTTTATGGGTCCCCTTCTGCCGCAAGCACGACATTGAGCCGCGGAATCCGGAGAGCTACTTTAGCCTCCGGAGGGATCCGACGAAGAATAAGCGGAGGCAGGATTTTGTGAGGGATCGGAGGAGGGTGAAAAGGGAGTATGATGAGTTTAAGGTCAGGATTAATGGGTTGCCGGAAGTGATAAGGAGGCGGTCGGATGCGTTTAATGCGAGGGAGGAGATGAAGATGATGAGGAGGATGAAAGAGGCGGCTGGGGATAATGATGGGGTAATGGAGGTGGTGAGGGCTAAGAAGGCGACCTGGATGGCTGAGGGGACGCATTGGCCGGGAACTTGGGCGGTGGCGGCGCCGGAGCATGGGAAAGGGGATCATGCCGCCATTCTTCAGGTACCTGCCCGTGTTTTTCTTCTATTATTATTATTATTATTATTATTATTTCTATTGTTATTATGATTCAGGTAATGCTAAAGCCGGCAACCCTAGAGCCAACATACGGGAGGTCGGAGGATGAAGTCGGGATGGATTTCACGGAGGTGGACGTGCGGCTGCCGATGTTAGTCTATGTGTCGAGGGAGAAACGGCCGGGCTACGATCACAACAAGAAAGCCGGCGCCATGAATGCGCTCGTGCGCGCATCCGCAGTCATGTCGAACGGGCCCTTCATCCTTAACCTTGATTGCGACCATTATATCTACAACCCAATGGCGATCCGTGAGGGGATGTGCTTCCTCCTCGATCATGGCGGTGAGGATATTTGCTTCATTCAATTCCCGCAGCGATTCGAAGGAATTGACCCGAACGATCGATATGCGAATAACAATACTGTGTTTTTTGACGGCAACATGCGAGCGCTCGATGGTCTGCAGGTGAGTCGGCGCGACATTTTTCCTAATTTTTTGAATTGATCGTTGAAATTCTTTTGAAGAATTAGTGTATAAAAATATGCTGAAGCTTGTTGTCAATGGAGAGATGCATGATTATATGGCTTAGGGTTTGTTTGAAATAGCAAGTGGGTCACACTATAATTTGGGTAGTTTTTAAAGGGGTGGGGTATCACGTGATATGAAAAAATTTGGTGTTATAATCTTAAAATAAAAAAAAAGTAAGGTTCTGGCATGTAAATACGTAAGAATGCCCCTTTGACAAAGGAAAAATATTTGCCTATTATGCAGAGTTACGTACATATTAGATTATTCAGAGGGTACATATAGGTTATACTTAGATTATAACCATTGTAATTCTTCCTATAACATAAATGTAATATACATGTACCCTCCAAATAACCTAATATATATGCAACTCTACGTACGTCTTTCGCACGCAAATATTTCTCTTGATAAAGAGGAGTATGAGTTTTAGTTTCCCCAATGAGCTAAATTAACAATTTTAATGATTTAAATCAACTCCCCCCATCCTTGCATGAAATTTATAGATGGAATATGTTGCTATAGATCCTTATTAAATTTTGGAAAATTTACATACATATCATGCAATTCTTATGTATTTACATATCTAATACCAAAACTTTTATATTTATATTTATAATATCTTCTTCTTATAAATCTATGAATAAAAATTTGTATTCAACTTATAAAAAAGTAAGTAAAAATGATTTTTTTTAATATAATGTTAAAGATCTGAGTGTTATATATGTAAATAAAAAAGTTTTGTTAGATATGTAAAGAATTGTGTTGTGTGTATAAATAGACTAAATATTCGGTGATATGTTGGTATGAATAAATTCGAATTTACCACAATGCCATCAATTCAGAAACCGTTGGTCCATTGCTAAGGTGCTATTTCCCATTTTTTTTTTTCACTTTCAGGGTCCAATGTACGTCGGGACCGGATGCATCTTCCGCCGCTTCGCCCTCTACGGCTTTGACCCGCCGCCACTCTCCCACCACAATTCAATTCCTTCCGACCACCCTCACTTCGTGGCCGCCGAAACCGACTCCCTCCTCGCCCAATCACTCATCCCCAAACGCTTCGGAAACTCCTCTGCACTAATCGAATCCATCCCCACCGCCGAGTTCCAAAGCCGCCCCATCGCCAACCACTTCTCCTCACAGTATCGCCGCCCCCCCGGTGCCCTCCGCATCCCCCGCCCTCCGCTCTCCACCTCCTCCATCTCCGAAGCTGTCACAGTTATCTCCTGCTGGTTCGAAGACAAAACAGAGTGGGGTGGTCGAGTTGGCTGGATCTATGGCTCCGTCACCGAAGACGTCGTCACCGGCTACCGCATGCACAACCGCGGCTGGCGCTCTGTTTACTGCATCACAGCCGGTCGCGACGCATTCCGCGGCTCGGCGCCCATCAACCTCACGGATAGGCTGCATCAGGTGCTCCGGTGGGCTACGGGTTCGGTCGAGATCTTCTTCTCGCGCAACAACGCGCTCCTCGCCTCTCGCCGCCTCTGCTTTCTTCAGCGGGTGGCGTATCTCAACGTCGGCTTATACCCCTTCACCTCCGTTTTTCTGCTGGTGTATTGCTTTCTCCCGGCGCTCTCGCTCTTCTCCGGACATTTCATAGTGGAGACACTCAGCGTCTCGTTCCTTGTTTATCTTCTCATCATCAGCATCACGCTGACGTTGCTTGCTATTTTAGAGGTCCGGTGGTCCGGCGTCGGGCTTGAGGAGTGGTGGAGGAACGAGCAGTTCTGGCTAATCTCTGGGACGTCTGCTCATCTTGCTGCAGTGGTGCAGGGGATGTTGAAGGTGCTTTGTTGAGCAACAAATTAATGATCAGATTGTTTGAAGTTCAAAAAATGATTTTTTTTTTCTAATTAATGAACAGGTGGTGGCTGGAATAGAGATCTCATTCACCCTGACGGCAAAGTCAGCGACGGACGATGAAGACGACGCCTTCGCTGAGCTTTACATAGTGAAATGGACGTCACTGATGATACCGCCCATCACCATCATGATGGTCAACATCATTGCCATTGCGGTGGGCTTCGCGAGAACAATCTACAGCAGCCGGCCGGATTGGAGCAAGCTGCTGGGCGGCGGGTTCTTCAGCTTCTGGGTGCTCGCACATCTATATCCTTTTGCTAAAGGATTGATGGGGAGGAGGGGCAAGACGCCTACGATTATCTACGTCTGGTCGGGTCTCGTTGCAATCACCATCTCCTTGCTTTGGGTCGCCATCAGTCCGCCGCAGGGGAGCGAGGCGGCCGCCGCCATGGGGGGGTTTCAGCTTACTTGATGGAAGGGATGATAGCTTGGTAATGGAAGAGGAGAATATAATGGTACTTTTAAGCTCTAAACATTAACTGTCAAGTATATATGTTTGTTCAGACCGTTTAAATTTAAATTCTTTTCGGGTCAAAACAAATATCAACTCAGATCTGCGCTGACCTTGACATGCATGTCAATGGAAAATAATCAGCAATAAAATCAGAGTTTTAAATGGAAAAGAACAAAAACAACAAACAAATTTATCTCAAATTTAGAAGCAGAAGTTATATAATTTATATAGTCACGAGAGGCATTAAAATCAAATTCTTCATACTATACATAATCATACATCAACTCCAGCCCCTCCTTGGCTCCACCATTACCAATAACAGAGCATTCACGACGACGACGACGACGACGACAACAACATAGAATTAAATCATCGAACCATCTTTTCTAACAAGAAAAGGATACAAGAGTCAAACTTGCATCTAAATTTCAAAAAAATAATTTTATTGTGTTGAAAGAATACAAATAATTCGATCAGGAGGATAGTTCAAGCTCTCAATCAAAAACTTCTTAACCATTGATTAATAAGACAGAGTGGCAACAGAATCTGCACCTGACTGTTTCTTCTCAAAGTTAAATGCATCCCAATCTATTTCTCGCAGCACCTGGAACCTTTCTTCCAACGTTATAAAACCTGCTTGTCGACTGATCGCCCCACAAATCCCAGCTTTATATATTAAGCTGATACTGCCACCCATTTCAGGACCATGGAGCTTTCCTGTAAGCAACAGCCGAAGCGGCATGAAAAGAGACTTCCCCTGCATGATCAAATCCAAAGATGGGATGTTTAGCTTTAGGATGTTTGCTTGAGAAAATTAGTATGCTGTTCAAACGTCCAAATGACGGAAAANCCCCTGCATGATCAAATCCAAAGATGGGATGTTTAGCTTTAGGATGTTTGCTTGAGAAAATTAGTATGCTGTTCAAACGTCCAAATGACGGAAAAATCGTGATCAAGATGGCATGGAATTGTGCATTTTTAACAATTTAGGGGCTGTATGAGATCACTTTTATTTTGAGGCATTTACATACAATCAATCCTCATGCATTCATATTTATACAAATACTGATCAAATATGTAACATCACGTCAAAAATACCACCACCGTTATCTTTTTAAAAGTAAAATACACATTTTCATGCATAAATTTATTACACCAAGGTGTTGGAGTGCAAATATCAAATTCTGGATGTTAGATATGTAAATACATAAAAATTGTGTGATATGCATGTAAAAATTTACCCGCGTCGTCTGATTATAAGTTTCTGGTAAGTGGAAAACAATATATGGTAGAGCTATGGTAGATGTAGGTACATACCACTCAGATTCCTAATGTGTTTATACATCTAATACCTAAATTTTAACTTTTACATACATGCCACTTATGCATGAGAATGTGTATTTCACTTTTTAAAAGTTAAAATAGTAATTTTTTTTATGTGATACGAAAGATTTAGGTGGTATAAATGAAAAGAAGCAAAATTGGGGTGTCAAATATGTAAATACATAAGAGTTGGGTGGGATGTATGTAAATGCCCCTTCAAACCTTATGAACAACTTCCAAGACAGTTATACCTCATAGCCACAAAATTTCATTAAACTGTTTGGTAACGACATACAAAACCTAGAATGAGGCTATTATAAAGAGAGACTTTGAAAAACAGACCATGGCTCTGGCAACATGAATTAAAAATTAACTTGTGGAAGTATCAACGCACTAACTAAAACATTTGTATGAATCAAAAAATTAAGATCCGGAGGGGTAAAGCGCTTACAGAGAATTAAAATTAGAAGAAGCATTTTTCAAGTTTACCAACCTTGCGTTTCAATTGTTTGCCAAAATTCTTGACCCATTTTTGCCAACCTGCAGGTCCATCCTTGAGTGCTTCAAGCAGCTCTCCGCTGTCGTAAGCAGAAAGTAAGCTGGTCGCGAAATCAAACAAATTATCTTCAACAATGGGTTTGCATTCTGCACTGAAGGTTAAACATGACATTCAGTTGATAAAACAAATACCAAGCATAAAAGTTTTATTTTAGAAAGATTTACATGCATACCATTCAATTTTTATGTATTTACAAACCTAATATTTAAACTTCTATTTTTACATGCATGCCACCTTATCTATACACTAAAACATGTATTTCACTTTCTAAAAGTTAAAAACCGTGATATATTTTTTTTGTGACATGAAAGATTTGGGTGGTATACATTTAAAACGTGAATTGTAACTGTTAGATATGTACAGACATTGGAATTGGGTGGTATGCATGTAAATGCCCCTATTTTAATTTAGTCAATGATCATTACAAATTACCTTGCTAAAGTGGATTCAAGTGGGTAAGACAATAAGTTCGAAAGAGCTGTATCAGCGTCTGTAACCAAATCAATTCCATCCTTTAACAACTCAGTAGCTTCCTGTTCATAGATTACGTGGTACAAGGATTTACGGTTAGTAGTGTTCAATAAACATACTTCTCTAGGCAATGTTAGACGTGCTCTTTACAATAGAAGGCCAAAAACAAGAAAAAAATCAAAATATTTATCTTCAGATGGTAGTAAATTAGCCATTTTGTGTGCATTAAAATATGGAAAACGTAAAGCAAGTATGGCTCTCCTTCCAACCTTCGCACATTCAGACTGGGATAGCATAGTGTAACTTTTTTTACTTCAAATAAAGCAAAGAATGATGCTAAACATTGATTAGCGTATATAAAACATAATGGGACATTTACATACATGGCACACAATTTTTATGCGTTTACATATCTCATACCTAAACTTTCATATTTACATATATAACACTCAATTCTTTAACATCACATCAAAAATAGCAATATTACAACTTTTTAAAAGTCAAATACACTTTTTCATGCATAGGTTTAAAGCGCTAAAATACCATGTATGTAAAGATAAAAGTCTAGGTGTGAGATATGTAAATTCATAAGAATTGTGTCAGCGAGTCCCATGGGCTCTCGAATGTTAGCCGCAACGGTTGTGGGCTCCCCGTTGGACCTGTCTTGAAACAAAGACATGCGTGCGAAGCCCTGTGGGCAAAAGGAAGCTGATGCGTTGGATCCTCTTATATGGGTGCAACACCAACAGACCCAGAGCTTCTATGAAGGGTTTGAGCCAGTGCATGCATGTCGAGACCCAAAAGATGGTGAACTATGTCTGAGTGGCCGAAGCCAGAAGAAACTCTGGTGGAGGTCTGCGGTGATACTGACTCGAGCACAGAGGCGAAAGACTAATCGAATCATCTAGTGGTTGGTTCGCTCTGAAGTTTCCCTCAGGACAAGCTAGAGCCCAATTCGGAATTCTATCAGGTAAAGCAAATAATTAGAGACATTGGGGGCAACACCCTCAACTTAATCTCAAACTTCAAATAGTTAGGGTAACTAGACTTTTCGATGAGTCGTGCCCATGGAATCGAATGCTCCAAGTGGGCCATTTTTGGTAAGTAGAACTAGTGATGCGGGATGAATTGAAAATCAGGTAACAGTGCTCAACTGCGCGCTAACCTAGAACCCACAAAATGTGTTAGTTGATTAAGACAATAGGACAATAGCCATAAAGGTCAAAATTCGCTAAGGAGTGTGCAACAACTCACATGTCGAATCAACTAGCACCGAAAATGATAGCGTTTGAGTGTGCGACCCACACTTGGCCATCGGTGCTATGTCTAGGTGCGGATGAGCATGGGTGTTTAGATTGTACTCGTTCCAATTATCACGACAGCGATTGCAAGCATGCAAGCATGCACGCATGCATGTATGATCGTACTCTTATGCGCTTGCGCGCGTGTGATAGGGATGGTGAGCTTTGCGAGGCACGATTATTCACATTAGGTCTAACAAAATGCATGAGAAGCATCTCCCAATTGACAACAAATTGTGTTGAAAAATATGTAAAATATTAATCATCGTAGCGAGCGTTGCAAAACCCATGGTCTCGAGGCAAAGCTAGCAGTACACATCATTGCAAGAAGGTTGCATGCCCATGAGACCATGAACACATTAGCCACTGCATGATCCATGCATGTCTGCTAACCCACTCAAAAATATCACTGTTGCTTTACAGCGTTTTCTTATAATAGACAAACAAGGATTACATTCAGCTACAAACATTAGAAATTTCAAAATCTCCAAAAAACTTACGTCGTTCAAATAAGTTGTAACTGCAACGGCCAAAAAATGTAAACATGGGCGGTCCACATAGCTTCCTTAAGGTGTCAAACCTCAAAATTAGACGAAATAGCAAAATTTTAGTAAGTCAAATGCATACATAAGCAGAAGGCACAAATTGTACCGCACATTATCTAACCCAAATACTAGGAGGTAATGAAAATAAATAATTACATCAGGCTTTTCAAGTCTAGTAATTGGAATGAATATAACCCTTAATAAGGATCTATTGGTGGGCAAGTCTGATGCTATAAACCTGATAATGTCAGTTAGAATAGAATATATTTAAGTTCTTGTAGTTGAAAATTGAGTTGGGACGGTAGGTCCACCTTACATTGTGCACCGTTTATAACGTCCCTTATGTCGGTTATGGGTCTTAATTAGATGAGTCGTCTTTCCAACCTCGTTATTTTGGAGAAATTAAAGTCCTCAAAACAAATCAACACATTAGATGCATTAGCATAGAATACACATGATTTCGGTCACATGTTGGCCTTCAGGATCAGAGTAAAGATTAAGAGAGAGGGTCAGTGGCATTCGTATTTCATAGTCAGAGGTGAAAATATTTGATTTATGAAAGACGGGCATTTGTTAAGAAAGAAAATTAAGGGCTTGAAGGCGATCAGATATTGTCCCAATCTAAACAATAAATTATTTGATTAGAACTATGCTGGCACCTTATGGGAAATCAAAACTTTTAGGTCCCTTGTAAGGGTTCATACTGCATTAATTAAAAATAAAAGGATATAAAAGATTAAAATAAATAAATAAAAGAGGAATAATCTCTTGTACAAGTGATCTTGATTAAGCATGTAAATAAAAAATAAAGACTCAAAAAACGACTAGGCTACATTAAAAAAAAATGCTTTGCTCTAACCATAGAGTCAACATCCACCAGGGGATCACCCGTACATTTTGCCAAAAAGGTGGGGGTAGTAACAACAAACATCTTGAACCAACCAAGATGGGAGACACCGAAAGGATGTATAAAATAGCCACGAAGACTAATCAGTGTCTATTTGACAAAGAATTCGGTTCCCACATCCACCAGGGATCAACCGTATATTTTGCCAAAAAGGTGGGGGTAGTAACAACAAACATCTTGAACCAACCAAGTGGGGAGACACCGAAAGGATGTATAAAATAGCCACGAAGACTAATCAGTGTCTATTTGTTCCCGCATTATGCTAAAAAAAGAAAATTGTGCTATCCCATGCTTAATGGCAAAAGTGCACAAAGGGTTACCTAGGGAGGAAGACTCAGGCGACTCCAACAAATGTCCTCCTCGAATGGTAGGTCCTTGGTGCATCCATATTTCCTGGGGATTTGTCTAATGCGTCACAAGGGGGATAAATTCTTTGTCAAAATGAGCCTTTGAAACAAGGTTCGATCTAGCAACATTTTTTCCCTCGTAGGATCTACTGTGTATATCTATCTCACAAGTGGAGACATGTATTAAGGTGAAAATGTAGGGAGTCAAATTTGGCGGGCGAGCTGGATCTCTGAGGCAAGGACCAAAAACCGTGTTGGAGTATGTTGGGATGTTGCAATCCAGCCGATTGCCCTAAAGCTCCATATGACTTCCCCCACTTAGGGATATGTTTCTTCCTCCGTGAAATAAGGATCCCATGGTTCGTAATTACCATCATTAGAGGGGATTTGAACCTCCAATCCCCCTTCAGATTCAGCCATCAAGGTGGTTGTGGTCATGGCGAACCTCGACCTCTGAAGGAGCCATAGGTGTTGTCCCATGCTCCTTAGATTGGGTTGGAGTGTTTTGTACCCAATCATTCCACACTTGAAGCATAATTTAGTAATACCATCACACTCCACAGGCTGCAAAAAGTAACCTTGAAGGCCTTGGATCCAAACTCCAGTAGGCAATTTGAGGGAAGATTAATCTGGATGCAAGCCCGAGCACGAGCACATCTCACCCACATGCTAGTGAAAGCATCTATCCAACAAAATTGGCTGATCATCATTGCAATACGATTGATATTCTGCTTGTCCCAATAAAGCAAAGGCAAATGTGGGAACCGAACCCAAACCAGTGAGAACAAACCTTGTAGAGAAGTTCGCAAGAAATCTAGCGACCATTTCTCCATGGCATCCAGGCATCCAAGCATCCAAGGTTCCCCAAAAAAATATCATCCATTGCTTCCAAGTGCTCAAAGATGCAAATAAAGCAATCCGGATTGATCATGATCAATTGGAAACTTCCAAATTGTTGCCATTTGTGTCAAAGCCACTTCTCTAAGATCGAAAAGGGGAGCTTTTTTTAAAAGTCTCCAAACAAGTGCTCCTTCAAGCTTGGATAAGCTTTCGAGGACAACCTCTTCATTTGTGCAAATGGTCACACCATCTTTGGAGATGTTTATGATGTCCTTGACATGATCAATCTTGACATGAGCCAATTTGACCCATTCATTTTGACTAAATCCACTTGGATTTGCTGCATTTTGCTTGCCAAAAGTTGCATGATTAGTAGAAGCACTACCCGAACACCTTAACTTGCATGGAGAAAAAGTTCCTTTCTGAAGGAATTGGCGGTAGATATTTCTACACCTGCAAGAAAAGCACCAAACTCCACATTTTGCTGCCCAAAATCATCATTCCTACTTTTAGGAGTTGTCAAGGCATTCAACCAAACATCTTGGATGCATTGACCTATGTTGTCGGCTGGCTGCTGCAAGCTCTGGATTTGCTGGCTGCAGGCTTCACCTAGGGGGAAGAGGCCTTTCGTCAAAAACCTGAGATCCAGTTTTGGGTGCCTGCACATCATTTGCGTGTAGGTGCCCACACGTCAACGCTCAAGTGAGTGCAAATGCACGCCCATGACTGCAGGCTTCACCCCAGATGTAAGAGGCATTTCGTCGAACACCTGAGATCCAGTTGTGGGTGCCCGCACGTCAATGCTCAGGTGAGCGCAAATGCACGCCCATGAACTGGATTGGACCCAGTTTTGCCAAAAACTGCCCCAAAATTACCGGAAATTGCAGAAAATGCAGTTTTCACTCCCAAACACCCATGGACAGCGAATCACCACCTATATACCGCTTCTCCTTGTCATTCCTTTCAACTTCAATGGTACCACCATCAATCTCCTCTTCCTATAATCCTTCTCCTTGACATTTCTATCAACTTCCACGGTACCACCATATCAATCTCCCCTTCCAATGCGGCTTTTGCATCTCGATGCTTTGTCGAGCCATCAATAATGGCCAAAACTTACACTTTTGCCGCATCTCCTGTATGTTTGAAATTTACACCTTCAATGCTAAAATCACCACCACTCTTCAAACCACCTCCCTCGCCTTAAGAGGGAGGGGGTGATCACCGGCCACCTCTACCATCCTAGAGCTTCTCACACTAGAACCACTCTACAAAGAGAAAGAAGTAGGAAGAAATGAAAGAGTCTCCCAATTTATTTGGGTTCCTTCTGAGCAAGGGAAAACACAACTATAGCTCATCTAGAGGTGAAAACACAACTATAGCTCATCTAGAGGTCGAGGCTCACCATGACATGGAGAGGGACTTAACAGTTGACCTGAATGGGCTACAACCACCTTGATGGCTAAATCTGAAGGGGGATTGGGGGTTCAGGACCACTCTAATAATGGTAATTATGGACCATGGGTCCTTATTTCAAATAAGATTTGTCCACCTAAGGGGGGAAAACCATATAAAGCTTAAGGGAAACCAACAGGAGCCCCACCATCCCGACATAATCCAACATAGGTTTTTGGTCCTTGCCTCAGAAATGCAGCTCCCTTGCCAAATTCACCTCCCCACATTTTCACCTCTACACATGCCTCCACTTGTGAGGTAGATATACACAGCAAATCTAGCCAGAGGAAAAGCGATGTGAGACCAAGCCGTGTTTAAAAGGCTCATTTTGATAGTAGCTGATGCACCTGGGA
>NEWO01000007.1:3308313-3352912 GCA_003013225.1 Phalaenopsis aphrodite
TTATTTGTGACCAATGATAGTGTAAACTGCTCTTTAAATTATCGCACCAATAGGCAAGATGAGTCACTCTGCACATTTGAGCCTTAGTCAGTGCCCCCACTGGTGGGATGGACTTGGCACGAAGCCAAGTAACGCTTCATGCCCAGGCAGGCGTGCCCTCTGCTGATTGGCCTCTGGCACAACTTGTGTTCAAAAACTTGATAGTTCCAGAGATTCTGCAATTTGCAACACGTACCACATTTCGATGTGCGCTTCATCGATTAGAGAGCAAAGAAATCCATTGTCGAGAGTTGTGTCAATAATTGCAATGCAAAACATTGCTCCACACCATGGAGCTCCGACGCAGGGCTTGTGTTTTCCAATAGTTCCTTTGGTGCAGAACATCACTGGTTTGGGGTTTCAATCGTTCTTCATTGCGGCCCCCTTTGTAGGAGAAGAGACGAGAACTCGGACGACTATTTTGCGGCAATGACTGATGATAAACTTTCCGCATGTTCAATTACAGAAACCTTGTTACAAATTCTCTTTTCTCTAACTAATAAAGTTCAATGGACTTCTCATAGTGTCGCGGGTGACGAACTGCCTGCGACATAGCAATCTGAATAATCTCTAGATCAGTTAAACAGAAGGAATGATAGAGACGTTGTCAATGCAAGCCGATGACTCATGCTTACTAGAAATTCCTCATTAAATGCCAAAAACTGCAATGATTCATCCCTATCACAATGAAACTTTTTAAAGATTACACAAGTCTGTAGTCCAGGGCTATATATTTATTGAATACATCAATGTAGCATGTGTGCGAACCTAGAACATCTAAGGACATCATAGACCTATTATTATCTCAAATTTTTGTTGCCTAAACGGTCATAATTCCTCTAAGAAGTCGATTGTGCATGTTGAACTCCTCAAAGCTAATTAGCAGATTGAGGTTTCGTTCATTAACAAAATTAACCAAACAAATCGCTCTACCATCTAAGAACGGTCACGCACCACTACTCATAGAATCAAGAAAGAGCTCTCGATCTGCCAATCATTACTATGTCTAGACCTGGTAAGTTTCCCCATGTTAGGTAAAACTAACTAGAAGACTGCACTCCTAATGGCGCCCTTCCGTCAATTTCTTTAAATTTCAGCCCAGACACCACCTTCAAGGAGCTAAAAACTTTTATTTCTCACAAAGTGCACGCAGAGTCCTAAAAGCAACATTTGTCGATCTCTGGTCGACATCGTTTATGGTTGAGACTAGGACGGTATCTGATCATCTTCGAGCCCCCAACTTCTATTCTTGATTAATAAAAACATACTTGACAAACGCTTTCGTAACGGTTCGTCTTTCATAGATCCAAGAATTTCACCTCTTAACTATTTTATCGCACGCTAATGTATCCAGAGTGTAAACTTGTTTTGAGGACTCTAATTTTTTCAAATCTAGGAAGGTTATATGAACTTGAGAAATGAAAATACACGATGAAATCAATTTGAAATATAAAATAATTAAAAAAAAAATCATACCTTGACGAAAATACCTTCTGAATCTATTAGTAGGCCCATGCTCTTCCATCTTTCCCCCAAAATTTGCATCAGCTCCTCAGATGGAAGGGCTCTTAGATGTTGACCATTCATCCATCTGTTGAAAAGAAAAAAAAACATTCATTATGACAAGCAAACAAATTGTTTGATTTAGAATTGTACTTAAAATGCACTTTAGTCATACCAATTTTATAGAAGAAGTGGAAAAGACTGTATCTGAAGAACAAATGGATTGAAGAAGATTTAACTAGAGTTATTAATCATCGTCCGTTCTTTCAGATATACATTCCAAATGTTGAAGGAGAAACAAATGATAAGCCAGAATTCGTTCCATCAACTAGGGAATGGAATTAAGTTCGTGATTTAGAGTTTGTGTGTTTAGTTTTTGTTCAATGTGAAGTGTGCTTGGTGTATTTTTATGTTAAAATTGTCTAGTGTTTATGTTAGGAATTTTCCCATCTGAAGACTATTTGGATAGAGAATTTATGTATTTGAAAACACTTGTAATTGTTAATGAATGAATATAAGTGCTTTGGTTGTGTGAAATTTCGTGTTATTATGTGTTGAATCGAATTAGTTAAAATTGGTGAATCTTGAGTAAGAGAAGAGTTAAGAGGGAAGGAAAAATATATAGTGTTTTGAGGCCATTTAGAGTTAGTTGACTTAAGCTAGAAGTGCATTTCACTTAAATCAAAAAAATCAAAATTTGTGCACTGACGCCTAAGCGCCAAGACCCTGCTTGAGCGCTGCCTAAACCGAGAGACAGGCTCCTAAGCGTCGAACCATTCTGGCTTAAGCATCAGTTCACGAAAACCAGTTTGTGAACGGTTTTAAATGAAATATTAGTCCAAAAACTCCATTAACGCACCTTCGCTTCGCCTTTTTCCTCAGGTTTTCGCGATTTTGGAGCTAGGGTTTACCACATTGCTATATTTGATATTCTTTAGGCAAGGGCTTCACTTCTACGCAAAAAATTTTTATTTTCACCATGTATTTTGAGCACATTCGTGAGCTACCCGAAAATTAATATTTATAGTGAAAATTTGAGAAAAATCTATGGAAAAGACATAGATTTGTTAGTTTAAGCTTTTAGAAGTTTAGCTTAGTGATTTGGAGTTGAATGTGGAATTTATTTTTAATTTTATACCTTTTTTAGAAATGACTCCAAGAATGAAGAGAAAGGGGAGGCTCCATTCGATTCAAACAAGTTTGTCAGGTTGAGAGCTCAGGATAGAAACAGTGATGCACTGCAGTCGAGAAAATTAATTGTCGCGCGATGTTTTAAAAGTCCGGGAGGAGCTTCTGAAGATTTGATTATTTGCCGCCAATGGGAGCGGTTCTCTTGTTCTTCTGCTGTCGCAGAGATTTCTGTTGTGCGGGAGTTCTATGTGAATCTTCCCGAAGCTGATGAAGGAGTCATGGAGAGGAGGAAGACAATGCCTTTTTCACCTAAGGAAATTAATCAGTTTTATTATTTGCCCCCAAGTACTTTGTATTTTTATTCGAATTACAGTCCTACTGAAGAGGAGCTAAACGAGAATATTTCATCTTTGACTGTTGGGAGAGGATTATGGAATATCACAAA
Organism: Phalaenopsis aphrodite; assembly: GCA_003013225.1. Classification (NCBI taxonomy): domain Eukaryota; kingdom Viridiplantae; phylum Streptophyta; class Magnoliopsida; order Asparagales; family Orchidaceae; genus Phalaenopsis; species Phalaenopsis aphrodite. The sequence continues at coordinate 3,311,432 of NEWO01000007.1, forward strand.
TAAAAGAAGAGTAAACTTTTTTGTTTCAAAGTTGGATGTCACTACGAAGGCATGACATCATTTTATTTATGCTCATCTGCTACCTACAAATCATTCGAGTGAAGTAACTCGAGATCGAGCAACCTTAAACTATTGCATTCAACAGTTCAAGTCTATTGATATTGGAGCTTTGATTCATGGAGTTATTATCAGTTCGGTCGTCGCTGCTACTACTGCAATTTTNTTCGCCGCCAATGGGAGCGGTTCTGTTGTTCTTCTGTTGTCGCAGAGATTTCTGTTGTGCGGGAGTTCTATGTGAATCTTCCCGAAGCTGATGAAAGAGTCATGGAGAGGAGGAAGACATTGCCTTTTTCACCTAAGGAAATTAATCAGTTTTATTATTTTCCCCCAAGTACTTTGTATCTTTATTCGAATTACAATCCTACTGAAGAGGAGCTAAACGAGAATATTTCATCTTTGACTGTTAGGAGAGGGTTATGGAATATCACAAATAAAAGAAGAGTAAATTTTTTTGTTTCAAAGTTGGATGTCACTACAAAGGCATGACATCATTTTATTTATGCTCATTTGCTGCCTACAAATCATTCGAGTGAAGTAACTCGAGATCGAGCAACCTTGAACTATTGCATTCAACAGTTCAAGTCTATTGATATTGGAGCTTTGATTCATGGAGTTATTATCAGTTCGGTCGTCGCTGCTACTACTGCAATTTTGGGATTTGCATTATTGATCTTTTCTTTATACGAGCAGGCTGGAGTTAGATTTGACAGCTTGGAGGAAATCTTACAGCCACTGAAACTCATTACCAGTGTGAATGTGAAGTCTTATTCATATCATTCTATTTTTGGCTCGAGAGGATAATTCTCTAGCAGTTATGCTATTTCTACTTCACATGTTTCTACATCACGAGGTCAGACTTCTGGATCGGATTCTCAATCACAGTTATTATAGAGGATTTTGAATAATATCATTTATCCCAATGAAAAAGTATCAAACTTAGAACATTTTATTGAGCATATGGATGGGTATATGAAGAGACGTAGTGATTATGATGGTGAATTTCACTTAGCTATGGAAAACCTTATGAGAAGTAACTGGGATGTTGTATTTCCTCAGTACCCCAGATATCCACCATATGAGCCTGCAGCTGTTTGGCGTAGTGACGATAGTGGTGAAGAGGTGAATGATAATTAGTTTGGATCGTTAGTTTGTTTAATGTTTTTAGTGTATGTGTTGTTATGAACTGTTGCTAGTGCAGTTGTTCTGTACTTTGTGTTTTGCTTTTAGTTGTTATTATTGAGACTGTTATGTTTTGTTTTGTCCACCTACTATGATGTATTTGTGTTTTGTGAGTAGTTATTATGTTTAGTGGTAGTATTTGTAAAAATTGTGTTGTTTAATGTATTTAGTTAGTCTGCGATGAATTTAATTCTGGATCTTATGAAGGTTTAGAGTCTAGCTAACTTTTTACTTTTAAAAGCTGCATGTTTAAAATTTTCAATTTACTACCAGCTATTTTTCTTTATGTTGCAGTCACATAAGTTTGTCAGTGTGTTTGTTTGTTTTTATATTATACTCCACTGCATAGAAGTCTGATGACTCTCTATATGTTAAGAAAACTAAAATTTAATCAATTTAATTTTTATTCTATTTTTTTTTTTTTATTTTTGTACTTGCATATTAGGATATGAAAATTCCTGTAAGTATGTTATTTTTAGTTTTCATCCTTGTCAATACTTATATGATGCTAAAGTGTTTTTAAAAATTTAAGTCTGAGGGAGGGATGAAAAATTTTCTTAAAAACTTAAAAATTTATTTGTTCTCAAATGTATTTCAAATAAATTTGATTTTGATTTGAAAAAAATGATTATATATATGAAGTTATATTATGGAAGTAAAATTTAATATAGAAATAAAAGAATTTAGTTAAAATTTATAATAATGAACAAAAACTTAAAGTTAAAAATTTTTAATGTGGAAAATGCTAAATATAGTGTAACTATTTTTAGTATGAAAAATTGTATTTTTGAAAAATTTAGAAGATTTACATTTTTATTTTCAAAACTTAAATTTCTTTATTGGTATTAATTTTCAAAACTATTATTATGTTTTTAAGTGAAAGAAAAATATCAACTCTTTGCTTTAGGAAAGGAAGAGTGAAATTCAAACTCATTAAAGGTCTATCCAGATATAATAATCTTTGTCTGAAAAGAAAAAAAGAAAATAAATGAAAAAGAAAAAGAAAAAAATTGAAAAAGGAGAAGTTTGAGGATTAGAGCGTAATCAAAAATTTGTTCCACATCTGATCTTTTTAAATTATAAAACTTGAGAAACTCTTAAGCTTAAGAATATAATATAATGAGTAAAATATTTCTGAGCTTAATAAAAATTTTCAAGTGGAAAAAATAAAATACCTAAACTCTATATTTGGAAAATCTACATTATTTCTGAATTAGATAGAAATTCAAATTTTCATATTTCTTAATATTAAAATTTTCTAAACTTTAAGATGACCTCATTTACTAATATTTTTTCTAAATTGGACTACTATATTTCTACATCAAAATTTTGATAACTCCTAAAGAAACTCATATACATCTACTTATGTTGGTTTTTAAAAATTGAAATGTCACTTGAGAACGAGTAACATCTTAAGTTTGGGGGATTTTGATAAACCTGAAATATATAGTATTTTTATACACATTTTTATACATATTTTTGAGATATTATATTTTAATGAAAAATATTTGTGATTTTTCTTTCTGATACAATCAAATGAATGAAAAATGCTAAAAGGAGTGAAAAAAGTCAAATTTGGAGTAAAAATAAAGAGATGTGCAAAAATGAAGAAATGTGCAAAAATGAACTGAGGCGTCTAAGCGCCCAAGTCTGACGCCTAAGCGTCAGGTATCCCGCGCTTAAGCATCAGAAATAATTATTTAAGATAACTGGCAAAAATAAAACTACGGCATATAAACTAAAATGTATTTTTATCATTCTGTCATAACAGTCTAATTAAGAACACAATAATTTAATTAACAAAGCGTAATAAATTCCAATAGGATGAGAAAACAAGAGCACCTAAGGAACAGGTAATTCTATAACCAAGTTGATAAGAAGTTCACCACAAGCATAATTAACACATATAAACAAAATCTTTGGAAAAGATGAAGCAATAGAAGTGCACAAATAGTATAATTAGTTGAGATTTAGCATAAAAACCTTTATTATTTCTTACCTTAACTTAGTAGAATCAAACACTGCTCCACTCTTATTAACACGACTGATTGAGAATTTTTCAACTATTAAGAAAATAAACTCAAGTAAGATAAGGTGCTAAAAAAAATAATAATAAACATAATGTTTCATGTAGGTAAAACATAATGAACATCACAACTGAAAATTTACCTAGCTGATCCATGGTGAAAAATTCATTGTCTGTTCCATCACCCCAGCCTAAAAGTGCAAGATAGTTCACCATTGCCTTAGGTAGATAGCCCATCTCCCTAAACTGTTGGAAAGCAAAAAAAAGAAAGGAAGATTTACTTGCATACCACTCAAATCTAATGTATTTACATATTTAACACCTAAACTCCAATGTTTACATAAAAGGTATATTTCACTTTTTAAAAGTTAAAGCGGTACGTGCTGTGACAGACCTAAAAATTCAAATTTAGGTGCTAAACATATAAAATACATAAGAATTGGTCGGTGTGTATGTGAAAGTTCCCAAAAAGGAACATAGTTTCGTATGAGCAATTGACAGCAGTGTTTAATATATTACTCCAAGATAAATTAGTGAGAAATAACTACCTGTCCCACCGAAGTTGCACCGTGCCGTTTTGACAGTTTACTTCTATCTGGAGCAAGAATTAGAGAAACATGTGCGAATGAAGGCATGGTGAATCCTAGTGCCTGAGACAGGGCAAACGACCTTTTATATGTACAAATATATATATCTATATCTATATCTATATCTATATATATATATATATGAGCAAAATGAGATTAACGCTAGGCTTTGATATTGGAAAAAATGAATAATTTCTACCTGGTAAATAAGAGCTTGCCGTAAAGTGTTTGGTAAATGCTCCTCAGCTCTAAAGAAAACATAATGATCATATAAGCCGCCGAACCATCTTTTTAATCTGTAGAACAAATAACAATGCTTTCCACTGTTCTTAGATGGAGGATATGTTTACCTTATAACATGTGATATACGCATGGCAGCATCATCAACCGTAACACAAAAGTTATAAACAGGTTGGCCGTTACTTCTCAAAATCACGAAATCACCAAGTGTGTCTAAGCTCCAACTGACCTTCACGAAACTATCAGATTAATTAGAAAGCGCACCCAAAAAAGGAATATTTACATACATACCACTGAATTCTTAAGTCTCTACATATCTAAGACCGAAACTTCAATTTTTGCATGCATGCCACCTTATCTATGCATGAAAAGGTGTAAATATAAAAAGTTATGATGGTCATTTTGATGTGATATGAAAGATCTGGGTGGTATAAATGTAAAAAGTAAAGTTCAGGTGTTAGAAATGTAAATACATAGGCTCTGAAATGCGCCACAATCATCATATGAAAACTTAGAATATTTTTGCAAAAGATCATGTGATTCAACAAATCTCTACATCTTACTTCACCACGAATAAGGTCGTTAATTTTCAAGGTTCCTTCCTTTGGGACACGAAACCGGTATGTATAAGGTGTCCTCTTTGCCAGCTCTTCCTGAATTTCTATATCTGAAGCAGTGGCCCATTTCCCTGTATATATCGGAGGCAGCTGCAATTGCTGTGCACGTTCCTTCATTTTCTCTAATTCCTGGAGGTAAAAGATAGAAAATATACCGAATGAATCTCACAAAATAGATCAATTTCATAATAATAAAAAATCAATAATTATATCAAAATTTAGCTTTCAAATGATAATGAACAAATTGAGAATTGGGGATCGAGAGTCAAATCAACAGCAATAGCAGTGTGTGTGAATCATCAGACTTAATAGAGAAAAGGATTCAAGAAATAAGCTACAAAAAAAGGGGGGGCATTTACATACATACCAACCAATTACTATGTATTAACATATCTAACACCTAAACAATTACTTTTACATTAATACCACCCAAATATTTCATATCGCAACAAAAATACCGCCATTTTAACTTTTAGAAAACGAAATACGCCTTCCAATGCATAGGTAAGGTGGCATGTAAAATTAGATATGTACATACATAGGAAATGAGTGGTATGTATGTAAATCTTCCATAAGAAATGATAGAAAACGGAAGAAGCAAAGCAATCCTGAATCCCAATCTTTCACGCAACTTCTATTTCTTACATAACCAACATCAACCGTCTGGCACAGATTCCATTGAACCAATGCTAGTTAATGAACAAAATCATAGTAATTTGAAGCTACTTCAATAGCTTTATGACCTAGAGCTGTCCAGTTCACGCTCGTCGACCAGGCGTGACAATGTGTCGGTCCAGCTTTCCTTGCTGGACTGGACCGGTAAAATGTATTAGTGTGCCAATTCATTTGTTCGACCCTAAATCGTTCTCCATGCTCTCCGTCTCGAGCCATGCGCTCCGCTCGCCTCCTCCCCAGTGCCTTATTCTTCCGCCTCGGCTCCTAGCCATTGCAATCCCTCCATTCTTCACCTTTTTCCTTTCACAGATTTTGCATTTGCTGTCTTCCCTTCCTCAACTATTTAGGCATGTTATTTTCTAAGATCTAACCAGTTTTTCTTTGTGATTTATGATTCCAGGTTTGCCTCTTAGCATTTTTAAGGGTTGTATCCGACGGTGAGTGGTGCTCCGGTTGTACCTCACCTAAGGTGGTGATTATTCCACTCTATCATATTAACATTCCTTTCTGTGCGTCCTCCAGCACCTACTGGCACCCTCCAACTCCCAAGCCATACTCCAGTCATAGCCCCTCCTTCCTGTGTCTCCTTCAGCAAGCCGCAGGATCCTCAGGTCCTTCCCAGTTCACTTCCGGTGTTGCACCCTCTTCCCACACCTCTCCAAGTGGGCTGCAGTACCTTCCAGCACCTCGCAGCAGTCATTCCGCCACTGTCTCCCTCTCCGACGCCTCTTATTGCAGACCGCCGACCTCTCCAGACCCTCCTAACGCCACTTCAACCAATGCTAGTCACCCCAACGACCGTCCGGCTGCTGACAACTCTTCCCCAGCCTCCCGGTGACTCCTCTGCCGCCGTTTGACGCTGTTCAGAATTGTTCCCGCCCTTTTGTATTACTTATTTTATTACATGTTTGAGTAGTTGCTTCTTATATTATAGTTCACATGTTTGTGTTGTTTTCGTCTAAGAGTCCATGTTGTAATTCCTTCGAAATCAGTAATAAAATTATGTTGATTTGAGTCGTGATTTGGATTAACTCTGGTATTACTTATTTTATTACATGTTTGAGTAGTTGCTTCTTATATTATAGTTCACATGTTTGCGTTGTTTTCGTCTAAGAGTCCATGTTGTAATTCCTTCGAAATCAGTAATAAAATTATGTTGATTTGAGTCGTGGTTTGGGTTAACTCTGATATCATAGTATCAAAACTAGCCCAACCCTAGGGTCCCCTAACATCCGCCCCCACCCAATCCACTCAATTTTTTTCTTCTCTTCTTTTCTTCTTCCTTGTTTTTTTCTTTTTGTCTCCTCCTCCTTCTATCGTCTCTTTCTCGAAAAACTTCCAACCAAGCCACCACGTCGATATGGGACCCAATCAAGAAAGAAATACGACGAGAGATTTGGGACCCGGTCCAGAAAGAAATACAATAATGACGGGACTCAAGGTGACGTTACTCTCGACCGTCACATCGAGAGTCGAAGAGAAGACCACGACGCGACCTAAATACGTTTCACCGCGAAGACATTAGTGACGAAGAACACCCACACTGCTTTGGCATTTACTATCACAGAAGACCACGAGAGGAGCCCATGTTCAGCACACATCATAATTTCAGCAACAAAACGGACCTACAGGAATTTGACGGAAGCATGGATGACTTCATCTTGCAAACGATCAAACGTATCTTTGATTACAAGGAGGTGCGCGAGGACAAACGGGTTAAGCTTGCCGCTATCAAAATAAAGAAAAGTGCGTCGTTATGATGGGACAACTTGCAACGACAATGACAACGTGATGGGGACGAAAAAATCACTAAATTGGCAAAAATGAAGAATACAATGCAAAAAAAATACTTGTCGCCCCACTATCGCTAGAATATGTTCCTCCGGCTCCACAACCTGCAGCAACGTGACCTATTGGTCGAGGGATTCACGGCACAATTCGATCATCTACAAACGAAGTGCGACCAGGTCAAGCAAGAGGAGCACACAATCACCCGCTATCTTGGAGGTTTAAAACCCGTCATTAGCAAAATTGCACAGCTCCAGCCATATTGGACGCTAAACATGTCCAGAACCTCGCATTAAAAGTAGAACGAAAACAGAAGCAAGAAAAGCCTCAAAATTCATTCCAACAACAATCGACATTCACACCATCACCTCAATTCACATATACAAACAAAACCACGTCGAAAGCTGAGAATTCACTACCAAGAAGCATAAAAATCACCTCGAGCGGCATGAAACTCGAGAAGGGAAGATCCTCTAGAACAGTTCCTGCACGAAAATGTTTTAGGCTCCACGAATACGGCCACATCGCTGTCAATTGCCCCACCACCTACATTGCTGAAGGAGTCGTCAAGGAAGTCGAGAAAGTCGACGAAGCCCGATCCGAGAATGGTTTGGATGAAGCACTGCCCATCACTAGGGACGAAAGCGAACCATCGGCCATACAGCGGGTCCTCCAGTTAAAACCCGACAGAGACCATTTATGGCTATGATACAACATCTTTCGTACTACATGCAAAGTCAGGGCAAAATCTGCAGTTTAATGATCGATAACAGTAGTTGCGAAAACATTGTATCCACCCTAATGGTCAAGAAGTTAGGTTTATCCACACAAAAACAACGATGATCCCACCTCGTTCAAAAAAAGGGAACGATATTCACGTTGATAAACAATACTTGGTCAAATTCTCCATCGACAATCAACTACAAGAACAAGTTTGGTGCAATGTAGTCCCAAAGGACACATGCATATTCTTTTTGGAGAGATCATGGCAATTCAACTGAATAATGCAACATGATGGCTTCAAGAACACCAACGCAGGTGCAGGATCTTGTAAAGAGAGGATTAGTACCCGACAGCACCCGTTCATGTGTTGTCCCCACCCTCAGAAAGATGGCTCCTGATGAATGTGCATAGATAATCGTGTCATTAATAAAATTACAATCAAATATCGTTTTCTCATACCGCAACTAGATGATCTTTTATATCAGTTGTACAGCGCCATCGTCTTCTAAAAAATTGTCCTACAGAGTGGATATAATTAGAACAAAATACGATCGTGAGATAAGTGGAAGAACGCCTTCAAGACTCGGATGGTTTTTATGAATGTACAGTCATGCCTTTTGGTCCAACAGCCAAGCACCTTCATGAGCTTAATAAATCAAGTCTTTCGAGCCCCAATTAAGAGCTTTGTGGGGTCTACTTCGATGATATTTTGGTTTATAGTAAATTCAAAGAAAACCATCTGCAGTACCTGTGGGCGATATTTGAGGTCTTACAATCCGAACAACTGTATGCCCAACCCAAGAAGTATTGCTTCCTCACAAACCAAATATGTTTTGGGCTACATTTTGTCTAGCATGGGATCCAATTGGTCCCAACAAAGATCGAAGCAAACGTAAGCTAGACTGCGCCACAATCCTTCACCGAGCATCAACAATTTTTAGGGCTAGCCACCTTCTACCGAAGATTTCTTCGCAGCTTTAACACTATCACCCCCCTTGCTCTCACAAAGTTGTTAAAATGAAAAAAAAATTCACATGGACGGTCACAAACCAGACCAGCTTCGACATATTGCGGGAAAAGGTCACTCAAGCCCCAGTTCTTGTCTTACCTGATTTCAACCAACCATTCGAGTTTGAGTGTGAAGCATCCGGAGTAGGCATTGGCGTTGTACTAAGACAAAGTAGTCACCCCATTATCTGTTTCAGCAAAAAATTAAATGAAATTCGGTGAAAATACTTCACCTACGACAAAGAATTTTATGTCATTATTAGAGATCGAGAACATTGGAGTCATTACATACTCATGACTGAGTTCACCCTCTTCACTGATCATGAAGCACTGAGATTTTTAAACAGTTAGAATAAACTCAAAGGGTGTCACACTACATGGGTAGAATTCTTAGCTTATTTTCAATTCAAACTCAAACACAAAGCCGGGAATCATAACAGCGTCGCAGACGCTCTAAGTCGTCACCAATTGATCACATTATTGCAAGCGCACATGGTGGGCATCGAAGTTATAAAATACTTATAAGAAATCGATGAATACTTCAAAGAAATCTTGAAATAGTGTCGGGTGAAACCTGACGAGCAGTTCTACAAAACGGAAGGCGACTTCTTCTGCCCCAACAAATTATAAAATCCCCGATGCTCACTATGCGAAGCTATCATCCAAGAAAACAACAATAGCAGATTGGTCGGTCATTTTGGCAGAGATAAAACTCTCGCACTCATGAGAGAACATATTTTTGGTTGCCCCAACTAACACGAGATGTGAAACGACAGATCTGACAAAGTAAGATTTGTCATATCGCCAAAACACACCACCAAAATACAGAATTGTACACATATTTACAAGCCCCTTAAACGCCTTAGGTCGATGTCAGCATGGACTTTGTCATAGGAATACCAAACATACAAAGGAATAAGAATTTTATCATGTAATAGTTGATCGTTTCTCCAAGAAGACACATTTCAACACCTGCCACCAAACGTTAAATGAATATGATATTGTCAACTTGTACTTCCGCCAGATCGTTCGGCTTCATAGCATTCCCAGGACCATTACATCCGATCGGAACGTTAAATTTTTGAGCTACTTCCGGCGAACCCTCTGGAGCAAATTAGACACTATTCAATTCTACAACAAACTCTCAGACAGATGGATACGCCAAAGTAGTTAATAGGAGCCTTGGGAATCTTCTTTGATGCTTCGTAGGGAAAAATATCAAATAGTGGGATCTCATTCTCGCTCAAGCTGAATTTTCCTACAATAGATCAATAAGCCAAATGACGTGACACACGCCATTCAAAATTATGTACAGTCGCAACACGATCACACTTCTCGAGTTGGTCCCACTTTTACCCCCATTAGAGACCAGCGAGGATGCTACAAAATGTGCTTCCTAATTCAACAGCTCCACGAGGAATTTGGTAAAGCAATTTCTAAGCAAAATCACAAATAGCAAACAAAAGCAAACAAGTCCAGGAAATATGTAACATTTCAAGAAAGCGACCCTGTATGCCTTTGTCTAAAGAAAGAATGATTTCCTGTAAGATCTTAAAACAAACTCAAGCCGACTAAACGACAACACATACAAATTTGACCTACCAGGAGACTCCAAAATTTCAGCAACATTCAATGTCGTGGATCTCACTCCATACTACGGGGAACCGGAAGCTTCGACAGATGATGTCGAAGCTCCCACAATCTCAAGGGATTGACATGGGGTTATTCAGTTTAAGTAGGCCGACAAGGCGTGATAATGCGTCAAACTAGCCTGCCTTGCTAGATCGGACCAGTCCAGGTCAAGAAGTTAGGTTTATCCACACAAAAACAACGATGATCCCACCTCGTTCAAAAAAAGGGAACGATATTCACGTTGATAAACAATACTTGGTNCAAAAACAACGATGATCCCACCTCGTTCAAAAAAAGGGAACGATATTCACGTTGATAAACAATACTTGGTCAAATTCTCCATCGACAATCAACTACAAGAACAAGTTTGGTGCAATGTAGTCCCAAAGGACACATGCATATTCTTTTTGGAGAGATCATGGCAATTCGACTGAATAATGCAACATGATGGCTTCAAGAACACCAACGCAGGTGCAGGATCTTGTAAAGAGAGGATTAGTACCCGACAGCACCCGTTCATGTGTTGTCCCCACCCTCAGAAAGATGGCTCCTGATGAATGTGCATAGATAATCGTGTCATTAATAAAATTACAATCAAATATCGTTTTCTCATACCGCAACTAGATGATCTTTTATATCAGTTGTACAACGCCATCGTCTCCCCAAAAATTGTCCTACAGAGTGGATATAATTAGAACAAAATACGATCGTGAGATGAGTGGAAGAACGCCTTCAAGACTCGGATGGTTTTTATGAATGTACAGTCATGCCTTTTGGTCCAACAGCCAAGCACCTTCATGAGCTTAATAAATCAAGTCTTTCGAGCCCCAATTAAGAGCTTTGTGGGGTCTACTTCGATGATATTTTGGTTTATAGTAAATTCAAAGAAAACCATCTGCAGTACCTGTGGGCGATATTTGAGGTCTTACAATCCGAACAACTGTATGCCCAACCCAAGAAGTATTGCTTCCTCACAAACCAAATATGTTTTGGGCTACATTTTGTCTAGCATGGGATCCAATTGGTCCCAACAAAGATCGAAGCAAACGTAAGCTAGACTGCGCCACAATCCTTCACCGAGCATCAACAATTTTTAGGGCTAGCCACCTTCTACCGAAGATTTCTTCGCAGCTTCAACACTATCACCCCCCTTGCTCTCACAGAGTTGTTAAAATGAAAAAAAAAATTCACATGGACGGTCACAAACCAGACCAGCTTCGACATATTGCGGGAAAAGGTCACTCAAGCCCCAGTTCTTGTCTTACCTGATTTCAACCAACCATTCGAGTTTGAGTGTGAAGCATCCGGAGTAGGCATTGGCGTTGTACTAAGACAAAGTAGTCACCCCATTATCTGTTTCAGCAAAAAATTAAATGAAATTCGGTGAAAATACTTCACCTACGACAAAGAATTTTATGTCATTATTAGAGATCGAGAACATTGGAGTCATTACATACTCATGACTGAGTTCACCCTCTTCACTGATCATGAAGCACTGAGATTTTTAAACAGTTAGAATAAACTCAAAGGGTGTCACACTACATGGGTAGAATTCTTAGCTTATTTTCAATTCATACTCAAACACAAAGCCGGGAATCATAACAGCGTCGCAGACGCTCTAAGTCGTCACCAATTGATCACATTATTGCAAGCGCACATGGTGGGCATCGAAGTTATAAAATACTTATAAGAAATCGATGAATACTTCAAAGAAATCTTGAAATAGTGTCGGGTGAAACCTGACGAGCAGTTCTACAAAACGGAAGGCGACTTCTTCTGCCCCAACAAATTATAAAATCCCCGATGCTCACTATGCGAAGCTATCATCCAAGAAAACAACAATAGCAGATTGGTCGGTCATTTTGGCAGAGATAAAACTCTCGCACTCATGAGAGAACATATTTTTGGCTGCCCCGACTAACACGAGATGTGAAACGACAGATCTGACAAAGTAAGATTTGTCATATCGCCAAAACACACCACCAAAATACAGAATTGTACACAAATTTACAAGCCCCTGAAACGCCTTAGGTCGATGTCAGCATGGACTTTGTCATAGGAATACCAAACATACAAAGGAATAAGAATTTTATCATGTAATAGTTGATCGTTTCTCCAAGAAGGCACATTTCAACACCTGCCACCAGACGTTAAATGAATCTGATATTGTCAACTTGTACTTCCGCCAGATTGTTCGGCTTCATAGCATTCCCAGGACCATTACATCCGATCGGAACGTTAAATTTTTGAGCTACTTCCGGCGAACCCTCTGGAGCAAATTAGACACTATTCAATTCTACAACAAACTCTCAGACAGATGGATACGCCAAAGTAGTTAATAGGAGCCTTGGGAATCTTCTTTGATGCTTCGTAGGGAAAAATATCAAATAGTGGGATCTCATTCTCGCTCAAGCTGAATTTTCCTACAATAGATCAATAAGCCAAATGACGTGACACACGCCATTCAAAATTATGTACAGTCGCAACACGATCACACTTCTCGAGTTGGTCCCACTTTTACCCCCATTAGAGACCAGCGAGGATGCTACAAAATGTGCTTCCTAATTCAACAGCTCCACGAGGAATTTGGTAAAGCAATTTCTAAGCAAAATCACAAATAGCAAACAAAAGCAAACAAGTCCAGGAAATATGTAACATTTCAAGAAAGCGACCCTGTATGCCTTTGTCTAAAGAAAGAATGATTTCCTGTAAGATCTTAAAACAAACTCAAGCCGACTAAACGACAACACATACAAATTTGACCTACCAGGACACTCCAAAATTTCAGCAACATTCAATGTCGTGGATCTCACTCCATACTACGAGGAATCGGAAGCTTCGACAGATGATGTCGAAGCTCCCACAATCTCGAGGGATTGACATGGGGTTATTCAGTTTAAGTCGGCCGAAAAGGCGTGATAATGCGTCAAACCAGCCTGCCTTGTTAGATCGGACCAGTCCATTGTATTAATGTGTCAATTTATATATTCTTCCCTAATTTGCTTTGCTCTCCGTCCTGAGTCATACGCTCTGCTTGCCTCCTCTCCCATGCCCTATTCTTCCGCCTCCACTCCTAGTTGTTGCAATCCCTCCATTCTTCACCTCTTTCCTTTCTCAAATCTTGCATTTGTTGTCTTCTCTTCCTCTCTTATTTATGCATGTTATTTTTTTAGGTCTAACCAATTTTTCTTTGTGATTTCTGCTTCCATGTTTGCCTCTTAACATTTTCATTGTAGGGGTTGTATCTGCGATGAGAAGTGCCCTGGTTGTACCTCACTTGAGGTTACAATTCCTTCATACGCATCCTCCAGCACCTGCAGGCACCCTCTAACTCCCCCCAACTCCAATTGCAACCCCTCCTTCCTGTGTCTCCTCCAGCAAGCTGCAGGAACCTCAGGTCCTTCCCAGCTCACTTCCGGCGTTGCACTCTCTTCCTACCGCTCTCCAAGTAGGCCGCAGCACCTCGCAGAAGTCAATCCACCATTGCCTCCCTCTCCGACGCCACCACAAGCCACCGACATCTCTAGACTCTCCTAGCGTCATTCCAACCACCGTCAGTCACCCCTACGATCTTCCTGCTGCTGCTGACTCTTCATCAGCCTCCCCGATGACTTCTCTGCCGTCCTCCAACGTTGTCCAGGAATATTCCCGCCCTTTTGTATTACGTGTTTTACTACTTGTTCGAGTAATTACTTCTTATATTATCGTTCACATGTTTGCGTCATTTTCGTCCAAGAGTCCATGTTGTACCTCCTTCAAAATTAGTATAAAAATTGTGTTGTTTTGAGTTGTGGCTTGAGTTAACTCCAGTATCACTTTATAAAGGGAAAAAAACAAATAAAACAAAATGCAAACTCAAATAACCCTGATGCAAAAAGGATAAAGAGTAGAATTTTATTTGAAGGAGTGTTTACATACATAGCTCACAATTCTTATATATAACATATCTTACACCTAAACTTCCATATGTACATACATAGCACTCAAATCTTTAACATCATATCAAAAATAGCATATTAAACCTTTTTAAAAGTGAAATACACATTTTCATGCATAGGTTTAAAGCATCAAAGTGTTATGTTATGTATGTAAAAATGAAAGTTTAGGTGTGAGATATGTAAATACATAAGACTTGTGTGCTACCTAAGTAAATTTCACTTTATTTAAATGAACCAAAGTAATTACATCACAGGATTATCAGCTAAAAGTAAATTTCACTTTATTTAAAAGAACCAAAGTTATTACATCACAGGATTATCAGCTAAGTTTGATAGAAATTCATATACTTAACAAAAGAAATGAAATGCCAACCTCATTAGAGCAAAAGCACCTGTAAACGTGACCAGAGTTCAACAAATTCTCCGCATATTGCTTATAAAGTAAATTACGTTCAGATTGACGGTAGGGGCCATAGTCTCCACCAACTCCAGGACCTATGATAATTAAAATAACTTAAATTGCTTTAAAGTCAAAAATTTGTTCTTGGATGCCAAGAAGTTCTAACAAAACTTGAATTACTTGAACAAAATAGTCATAAATACTAAAATGCTTGCACGAAATATCTAAAAGACTGGCGTTTAGAAATGAATGTTTCTCATCTGTAAATCTATGCATAGAAGCCTAATTAATATTCAAACCTAAAAGTTTGTGGAAACGTCATAAAAAATCACCCCAAATAAATTTATTTGATTAATATACATCCTCAAACTATAGAAGCATAGACCAGCCATATTTGAAGGGCATTGCAAGAGATGCATCATGAAATATAAATGTACAAGTGCTTTGGCAAATTGAGGGCTCATTGCTTATCACAAAAGCAATATATGCCCAGCAGGTTGGATTGAAATATAAAATATACTAGATTTGTAGCCCAAGTTCAGAAAAAGAAAAAAGAACTTAAAATTCATAGAAGACGTGGTTCATCAATGCCCTCAACAAAAGAAGATGTCAAAGGAGTATAATTTCAAAAGATTTTATGCAGAAAATTTACAAAGCGAAAATAAATAGAGAAATTTACATGCATACCACACAATTTTATGTATCAACATATCTAACACCTAAAGTCTGACATTTACATTTTTAAAATCTTGGTTTCATAAACCTATGCATGAAAGGATGTATTTCACTCTTTAAAAGATGGTGCTATAGTATTTTTTTATGTGATGTTAATGTTGTGAATGCTATGCACACGTAAATATGAGAGTTTAAGCGCAAGATATGTAAATACATAAGAATTGTGTCGTATGTATGTAAATGCCCCAAAAATTTAACCTTGCTTTAAACCTGGTTACAAACACGAAATAAAACAGCAATACCTACCACAAACATTTATGACAAAACAATTTCAAGTTTTTTTCTCCGCATTATCCAAGTGGGTAGTGAGCTTCAAAGTCCTTGTTGAAACTTGGAAATGGAAGAAAAGTACTTAATGTTTTGACTAATAACAAACAAATCTATCAATACAAGTGTATGGCATATTATTGACACGGTTCTTCCTGGAATCTTCTTTTTCAAGAAAATTAAGAATGGACATAATCCTACACAGATGACCATTCCAGAACAAATAAGGCAGGCATCTAAAATAGTCATTTAGCTCTGTTCTTGTGATAAAAAGTTATCAAGCATAATTAAAAGATTCCAAAATCATAAAATATAGGAACTTTCGTACAGGAAAAGAGAACAACAAATAATCAAACAAAAGAAATGTCTCTGGAAATTCAACCTTCATCCCAATCAAGGCCAAGCCACATAAGATCATTCAGCATTGCTTCCTCTGACTCTTTTCTAGATCTCTCCAAATCAGTGTCTTCAATTCGAAGGACAAATTTCCCACCATTAGACCTGCAGAACAACCATTCATGGTAAAGCCGCAAATTTCTTAATGTAGTCTTGAGTTTGGAATTCTGAAGCAAAACAATCCATTACTACAGATGTAATCAGACAGATCAAATATTAGTAAACTAAGAAATTGCCAATATAGATAACGGAGCCTCTCCCTCTATGATTCCCATTTGTAATACATTTTGTGTTGCAGAATAGAAGGAAAATTTTCTGAAATTCTAAATAGTGTATAAACATTAGAAAAAGTAGAAGCATATCGATGGCAGCATCAAGCAGCTAAGTCATTCAAAATAAAATATCGAGTCCACTTGAATGGTTAAAGTTTGAATGAGCACTAGAAGCAAATATCTAAAGTCCCTTTGGCGAGTTCGAGGTTTGAGTTTTGAGGCCTAAGTAAGATTTTCCGGTCTTGGCAATTTGTTGAACCTCAATCCTAGATAAGTGCAATATGCAACTCAAGCTCCTTGGAAACCTCAAGACATGAAGATTTGAGCCGGTTCAAATCTAGCAAGTTATAAAACTAATTTAAGCTTAACAATTTGCTAAACCAGTCCTAGCAATATGGGTCCACATCAATTTCGTGTATGGGTGGATCCACGATGGGAATTTTAAATTTCTACCCATCCCCAACCTAATCATCCAAATGTTGCATGTCTCCCTCTTATCGTGTGCTAGCACTAAATGTTCAAAGAGGAGTAATTTGGCATTGTTTATAATCCCTTTTCCTTGTCTTTCTATCACAACGCTCTACTGAGAGGAGAATCCAATGAGGTAAACCCCAACATCCTATTTTCTCCTATATTCTTTCTTTCTCATCCAGACTTTGTTTTTCTCCCATTTTTTTCTCCTATCCACATCACCAGTTCCTGTGGAATTACCACCAAGCTCAGTGTAGCATTAGCAGAATGGAAGACATTCCTTGATCAAATTATAAATGTTCGTGAGCAGAATTTTGAAAAATAATCCATTTCAACCTTTTATTGTGAACAATATCAATAACTCCACACAAAAACACATGGTGGTCAAACATATTTATTTCAACTTCATTGATGGAATCAATTGCAAGAATGAACGGCTTTAAACAACAATTACTTCTTTTATTGATCAGAGAAAGATCATTGACGAATTCAAAGTTGGATTTCCTTCAAAGGAAATAACAGCAAGCAATGGGATCAACACAGACAAATACTCCAAATCAGTTGCTGGCAATACTAGATTCATTGAAAAAGAGCTTCCACAAAAATCATCATGCTAGTGATAAACCCAAGTAGAGCATAGACTTCAGTGTGAACAGCAAGTGAACCGCCATTCACAAAGATCTTGCTTCTGAAGAGAATGAAGAGTCACAAGCTAACATTGAGAATAGAATCTCGATGGAGACTAGCCGTTAAAATAAATTGCATAATATTTATAAAAAATTGCATAAAGAAGAGTCTCAAAATAATCATTTTAACGTGCAAATGTCGATCACCAAATTAGAAATTTTCGACAGCCAGAATAGATATCCCGACACCCGGTTTTAAAAGAGGTTTAATTTAATTTATATATATAATTTGAAAAAAAAGTAATATTTTAATTTTTTGAAATACAAGACCGAACTGATCTCACATCTACAATAGTTTAAACGATCGAGCACAACACCGTAAGCGATACATCTATCCAGAGGAATAGACATATTACTTACTAGCGTGGCTCGATAAAATAAACTAAAGATTTTATGACATCCATTTTAGTTTGTGGACCTTTATGTTGATCGACAAGCTCTTTTATTTAATACGGGAGATTAAAAAGAGTTTATTTTAAGCTGGTTTCTTAAGTTTTTCATAGAGGCAAGCACCTATAGTTAATTACATCTTAAATGACTGAAACTACTTAAGAAAACTCTCGATTAAGACCAGTGGCTTTGTCTTCAAGATTGTAAAGTTTAGGTTTCCAAAGATAAATATGAGGAAATCAAAGAGAGAAAGGACTCAAAATATGAACAGTTATTTTTCAAGAGTCAATGGAGTGAGAGGTAGAGGATGTCACAGATTCAGGGAGAACCCGGTGACTTTCCAACTATCTTAAGATTGGACCTTAACTCTAAGGAGACATCCTACGCCTCGTCGTCGTTGTCTCGATCGTCGCCCTCCATCTGATTGCTTCCACGTTTTGCTTCTTGGGAAGATTACTCTAAGCTCCTAACAGATCGATTAGAGGCTCAAGGTTGTGGTGTGTATAAATGTACAGTTGTTGGGTCAGTGACTCACTACAGGGTACCTCCTAAACCAGGTGTCCTACTGGCCTCTAGCCTAAAAGTCCCCTGCAATACAAGTCTGTAGAAACAACATGAGTTATAAAAGGGAACATGTGATGTGGCATAGTAAACAACAAATGGTATTATTGCATGCATGAATTACGTGTATATGCAGTAAAGTGTGCAGTAGCAAAAGTAAACGCTATAATCGTAAAACAAACTTGTATACCTGACGGGTCAGCAGCTCCCGAAAAGCCTCGAGAAAAGGTAGCAGATGACCCAAAGTGACTCGAAGAAAAACGTCGAAAAAATGAGGAGAATTTGAAGAAAATAACAAGTGTTTTTTCAAAGATTTTGATAAAACCATAAGAACATAAAAAGATTTAATTTCGATAAAAACGTGAAAAAACCCCAAAAAATCTGAAGAAAGAAAGAAAGCAGTAAGCATTCGGGTTGGGCTAGGCTCAGAATTAGGTATTCTCGATAAACTCCGAAGGCAACTATCTGTCACCCGTATGTATAGAGACCAACATTCAACTAGAAAGGTGTCTTACTATACCAACTTCGGTAGTTACTACTTAGCCTAATACAGGCAATTGACAAGTGAATAATTGAATTATATTATTTAAATTTTATATTTTTTTGCATGCATATAAGTTTCATGCAAATAAAAAGTGAAATCAATTTTGGTAGTTAAAATACTTTTTGCAAATAGTATATCTGTTCTTATCATTTTCTTTTTATTGAAAATATGATTATCCACAAGTCAAGCGCAATGTTGGGGCTAGAACCACCAACAACCTAAGAAGGCAAGGGTGTTCTGCTAGTTAGTGTCGGTGAATAATATTACCATCCTACGTTTCATCGGGTCCCGATATTAGGTCTCGATATTGTAGGATGGAATATTATTCCACTCTACCACCGAATGTCTTTATCATCAAGGCCTAATAGCCCAAAAACGACCTTCCAACTTACGACATTGCTTGATAGTTTCATACATAGTCAGAACTATAAACGTGTGCGCTTATGTATCGGGCATATGTGTTTAAAACTCAAATCAAGAAGCAAGGAAAGTGAACCAAAAAGCAATAAATAAAAAAAGAAAGAAGGTTAACCCACCTCCAAAATCAATTTAGGGAAGAAAAGGCAAAACGATAAGAGGGTTAGCCTAAAACATCCACCCGGTAGGACTGCTTGAATGAGCAATGAGATTGGCACACTTCCCGATGCTAGCCAAAAACAACCCTGAAATGCATAATTTAGAGGCCTCCAAGCTATTCTCAAACCTTTCTCAAATATCAAAAAAAAATTTCTTCTCTCTTTTTTTTCGTCTTTTTTTATTGCAATCAATTCAGTCCGCACAATTGGGCCCTCAAACATCTCCAAACATTTAATAGAATGTTCCACGAAAAAGGAACATTTGAATTCTTCCAAGTAACAAACATTGAAGATAGCAATTTATCAAGATTAAAACATGTAATTCTATTTCAAATTAAAGCTTCCATGAGGTATGAGTCCCACGCAACATCAAGGAACGCAAACAGGTGCTCTCGGGTAGAAACAGCAGGGGGGCCAAACAAATCAGCACCCGAGGAATCAACCCAACACAAAGACCCTCAAATGGGTGCTCTCGGGTAAGAATAACAGAGAAGCCAACCAGCTGACACAAAAAGGAAC
The DNA here is from genome assembly GCA_003013225.1 of Phalaenopsis aphrodite. Classification (NCBI taxonomy): domain Eukaryota; kingdom Viridiplantae; phylum Streptophyta; class Magnoliopsida; order Asparagales; family Orchidaceae; genus Phalaenopsis; species Phalaenopsis aphrodite. Next base: position 3,331,721 of record NEWO01000007.1, read on the forward strand.
AATCTAGATGCTCTCAGGTAGGGGCAGCAAGGAACACATAACCACATCAGGTGATCATAGTTAATGGGCAAAGGCAGCCACCACCAATAAGTTCACGGGCAGAGGACAGCAACAGGGAAAACCATCAGTCACAGCACAAACAAGAGAACCACAAACAGAGACACCTCACGACCAGGAGCAACAAGGGGAAAGCCACCAGCCAACATCAAAAGGGATCATCACCGAACGCTCACGGGCCAAGAGCAACCGGGGGAGAACATCAGCCCCAAAAAAAGCTCTTCAAAGCCTTGCTCGAGACTTTAAAAGCAACAAAAGAAAAGCCACAGAACCTCCAAACACCAAGCCCACAAGCACCTAGTCGAGCAGAAATTTCGGCAGAACCTCCCCAAGCTTCAAGTTTCGTAACCCCCACTGAGTTTTTTTTTTACGCCGAGAGAAAGAGGAGCGCGTAGGACTTCTCTCGACAAAGCACAAAGCCAAGCCGAAAGCAAAATAAAAGCCGCAATCGAGACCGCAACAAAGAAAGATCAAGAAGGAGGAGAAGTTTTCCATTCGTGGCCCAGGGAACAAACGCGCAGGGTCAACTTACCTCAGCGAGGATCGAAGCATCACAAAGGCCCTCCTCGCCCTACGAGATGAGGCAAGTGATGCTTCGGGAAGAGGCATCTCGGGCAGACGATGTCGGGCGAGGAGTCAAAGGCAAGGCTAGGGCTCTGCCTGGGCTGGCTCGTGACCGGGAAGAAGAGGGAGTTCGGTCGGATTCAGCTTGGGTTGCGAATGGGAGGAAAAGGGCAGACGGGGTGTGAGTGAGTTAGAGATTTAAGAAAATAACTATATAATACAAATATAACCCCTCCATAATATATATGATGTTTAAATTTGCTCGATTTGCGCACCTCTCGCTCGTGCACAAAACCCTATCGAAGTGGGAGTCTTTAACTAAAGTCAACGTTCCGAACGCGTCGGCGGGGTCCGTTTATCATCCGAGATCATCCGGACGACCTCGTCGTTGGTCGGGTCGTAAATGCATCAAATTTGTATTTTGTCAAAATAATCGCTTGTGATAAATTGTGGAGCCTCCTACAGGTGCGGGAGACGTGAATTTCAACAATTGTGTGTGTCAACGTGTTCACTGTGGTATTCGTGCATCGATAAGTGTGCGCAGACGACACGAAGAGTTTCCTAAGGCTTTAGATCCTAAGGGTACTCGACTCGAGCTTCGTCGCGCTGGTTGACTCAACTAAGCGTTAAGGATTTAGAACTGGTCACATGAAACTGCGAGGAGTCAATAAGTGGCTTAAATTTCTAATCAGTGTGGGCCCCAGGCTAGTCCTTTAAGAGAGTCGGTAGGAAACCCTAAGACTAGATCATAGGCTCTAAAAAGAAGAAGAGATTTCACCAAAAATGAGGTCAACAAATGGACCCCCAATAGGTGTGGAGTAAAGTAAAAGCATGTCGCGCCTATTGGCGTTGACCGAAGTAATCAAGAAGAATCACCCAAAAGGATGTGCAAATATCAATGTCAAAGGAATTGAGTGAAGTGAAGTTGAGTTTATGCTGGGGATTTGATTGTTGACTTTGAAAAAATTATCAAAAATCCGTTTTCTTAGGAGCCATTACAGAATTAAAGTGAATTTCTTCTAAGACCTAAGGGAAATAAAGAGACTATACCAAAGTGGAATACCGCTTGGGAAGTTACATCTAGGCTAAAACTAGTCGAATAAATATCGTATGTTGTCTTAGGAGCCATTACAAAATCGAAGCGGACTTCTACAAAGACCTAAGCGAAACAGAAAGTGTCGACCAACCGGGAATATTGCTTGGGAAGTTACATCTGGGCTGAAACTAGTCGAACAAATATCGTCTGTTGTCTTAGGAGCCATTACAGAGTCGAAGCGAACTTCTACCAGACCAAAGCGAAACAGAAAGTGTCGACCAACCCAAAATACTGTTGGGGGAGTTACATCCGAGCTAACAAATGACGAGGAGAATATATATGTCACGCTAGGAAGGAAGACACTGAGGCTCACATCCAACCTGAGGTGTGACGCGGAAAATATATGGGTTTGAACCTTCAAATTTGAGTGTCGATTTGATTTGATAGAAACCATTGCAGTAGGAAGGTGCCCTAAAGCAACGCGAAATTGGATGTTGTAATCCTCATCCTCTGAAATTTGATATGAACCATTGCAAAACAATGTGGAATTGGATATTGGAATCCTCTTTCTCTAAAGTTTGATATGAATCATTGCAAAGCAATGCTGAATCGGATGTTGTAATCATCTTCCTCAAAAATTTCATATGTGAATCATTGCAAAGCAATGCGGAATCGGATGTTGGAATTCTCTTCCTCTAAAATTTGATATGAACCATTGCAAGTCAATGCAGAATCGGATGTTAGAATCCTCATCCTCTAAAATTTGATATGTGAATCATTGCAAGACAATGTGGAATCGAATGTTGGAATCTTCTTCCTCTAAAATTTGATANATGTTAGAATCCTCATCCTCTAAAATTTGATATGTGAATCATTGCAAGACAATGTGGAATCGAATGTTGGAATCTTCTTCCTCTAAAATTTGATATGCGAACCATTACAAGGCAATGCAGAATCAGATGTTGGAATCCTCTTCCTCTAAAATTTGATATGAACCATTACAAAGCAATGCGGAATCGGATGTTGGAATCCTCATCCTCTAAAATTTGATACGTGAATCATTGCAAGGCAATGCGGAATCGGATGTTGGAATCCTCATCCTCTAAAATTTGATACTTTAATCATTGCAAAACATTACGAAATCCGATGTTGGAATACTCTTCCTCTAAAATTTGATACGTGAACCATTGAAAAACAATGCGGAATTAGATGTCTGAATCCTCTTCCTCTAAAATTTGATATGAACTATTGAAAAACAATGCGGAATTGGATGTCGGAATTCTCTTCCTCTAAAATTTGATATGAATCATTACAAAGCAATGCGGAATCGGATGTTGGAATCTTCTTCCTCTAAAATTTGATATGAACCATTGCAAAGCAATGTGGAATCGGATGTTGGAATCTTATCCTCCAAAATTTGATATGAACTATTGCAAAGCAATGCGAATTGAATGTCGGAATCCTATTCCTCTAAAATTTAATATAAATCATTGCAAAGCAATGCGGAATCAGATGTTTGACCCTCATCCTCTAAAATTTGATATGAATCATTGTAAAGCAATGCGGAATTGAATGTCTGAATCATCTTTCTCTAAAATTAGATATGAATCATTGCAAAGCAATGCGGAATCGGATGTTCGAATCCTCTTACTCTAAAATTTGATATGTGAACCATTGCAAAGCAACGCGGAATCGGATGTTCGAATCTTCTTCCTCTAAAATTTAATATTAACCATTGCGATAGAGAAAAATCTAAGGCAATACAGTATCGGATGTTGTGATCATCCACCTCTAAAACATAGCGTGAACCATTGCGGTTGAGGAATGTCTAAAGCAATGCGGTATCGGATGTTGTGATCCTTAACCTCTAAAATATGATATGTACCATTGCAAAGCAATGCAAAATTGGATGTCGGAATCCTCCCTTAAAATTTGATATCAACCATTGTGATAGAAGAACATCCAAAGCAATGTGGTATCGGATGTTGTGATCCTCAACCTCTGAAATTTGGTATGAACCATTGCAAAGCAATGCAGAATCGGATGTTGAAATCTTCTTTCTCTAAAATTTGATGTGTATCATTGCATTAGGATGGTCTCCTAAAGTAGTGCGGGAGGAGATGCGGTCCATATCGAATAAACCGCCATCCCTCATACAAACGGAGCAAAAGACAATGAAGAGTATGGTTCTACGTAGATGGAATCAGCTAGCCTCTTTCACACGAGAGAGATGACCCAAAGTCCCTGTGGAAGGAAACTTCGAGCCGAGAGAAGCGACACTGGTGATAGATCGAGAAAACTCAACCTGACCAGGTTGAAACTAAAATTCGCAACTTTGATTTTGACTTTGATTTTGATTGATGAGATATATTTTGTGAGTTTTTATTAATTTAAAATTTTTATTTTATTTCAGTTTATTTATTTTTTTGAACCCAGTTTCAGACACACGTGGCATCAGTGCTTCTTAAAAACGAGATTTTTGTCTTTGAAACATCACGACGCACGATGCTTCTTAAGATATTGTCGACTGCTCGGAAGCATGTAAAAATTAACTCATCCTTTAAGGTACTATGGGAATTGTATTCTTTCAAATGCACATAAAGATGTATTATTTCAAAGCATATCGCGGTTCGAGAGGTTTCGACTTTGTGGCTCCACTGCGGCAATCGTCATTAGCTTATCACTGATTTCATAAATATTGTTCGAGTTGTCTTTGAGAAAATATTGACGTCCCTGACTTGATGTTGGAGTTTGATTTTCTAGGCGTTGGAAGGTATGACTTCAAGCTCGAATTTCATTAATTGCTAATAACATGGCCCTTTTTTTAATTCTTTCTTTCTGGGCCTAAGCAAATTTCAAAATTTCTGATCATGTGATTAAAACATTTTTCATTTCCTAAGGATATTTGAAAGTCCGTTAAGAGCCAACCAAAAAAACACAGGGTCACTCAACTCTTTTCAGAGTATAATATCAGAAGAATTTTCTTAAGAAAACCTTTCAGGTTTTATCAATTAAGGGAGAACTCAGACGCCAATTTTTGATTTTATGCTCTCTTCAAGCTTCTTCTCAAGGAGCTCTTCTTTTATTTTATTTTTTTAATCTTTTCTTTGCTCTTTTTTTTTACTGAAAATTACTATATCTGGTGAAACACTTTAAAGATTTTGAATGTCTGAATTTAGATACCAATTTTTGATTTTATGCCCACCTCAAACTTCTTCTCAGAGAGCTCTTATTTTTTCTTTGCTCGTCTTTTTTTTATTTAGAATTACTATATCTGGTGAAGCACACTTTAAAGATTTTAAATGTCTGAATTTAGACACCAATTTTTAATTTTGTGTCAACCTCAAGCTTCTTCTCAATAAGCCTTTCACATAATTTTTTATTTGCTCATTTTGTTATCTGAGAATTACTATATCTGGTAGAGCATATTTTAAAGGTTTTAAATGTCTGACCTCCCAAAACTAATAATCCTAAAAAATTTCTTAATATGAATTTTGAAATATTATTGCTCATTCAAAAGTTAAGACTCAGTAGTATGACGTGAGATTAAAAGGCTCGTGATATCCCGAGTTAATTACTCATATTATAATCACACTATTTTATTCTGGAATTTACTTAGGACCCAGTTCAAAATCTTTAAAATGAATGACCCAGTTATTAGAGCATTAATTCTATTTGTACCTTACGTCATAATTTTGTCAAAACACCAAGACACTAGAAATTTGTTACATTGAATGCACTTTTCTTGATTGTGCCTCTAATGAGCTTTGAGCATACAACGTGAACTATTCCAAAAAGAAAATTCTTCTCCATTTGATATCAAATTGTCTACAGAATTTCGAACGAACTCCGAACTATGGTGGGAGGGTCGGGACCCACTACCCGTTGTTCTGCTTATGTCCTTTCTCATGAACTGGAACAATTGGATCAACCAAAATTATCTTGGTGGAACCTCTTTCAGGTTCTTTTAAATATTCTTTTGGGATCGTTATATTTTCAATCATGAAATTCTTTTTGAGCCATTCTTTGAAGCTGAAACAGTCCTTTATGTCATGTCCGATCAGTTTGTGGTATGGGCAATACTGGGGGTTATCCCTCTTATCGATCTCATCTGGCTTTTTTAGCTCTGGCAGTCTGAATTTGGGCTTTTTGACCAAATCCTGGAATATTTCTTCCACTGCTTCTTTCTTGAATGAATATTCTCTGTTTAGGCTTTCTCTTGTTGTAAGAGGTAATTTGCTGACTGTGTGCTGAGACGGCTGTTGAGTATGTTGTTGAAGACATTGATGTGTTGAGGTCGCTTCACCTGTGTTTGCAATGGTCGTTTTTCCTTATCAACCAATATTTCTGCCCCAGTCTTCTCTTCAAACACTTTCACTAAATTTGGCTTTTCAATTTTCATCTGAGGTAATTGTAATTGTTCTTGAATCGTGGCTATAGCAATTGTCAGCTCTTCTATCTTCTTCTCCATTCGGCTGATTCGCAGATCTTGCTGCTGAATGGCCATCTGTAACTCATCCACGGCATTCTCCTTGATGGGAAATAGAGCGTCGCGCGAAGATAACGTGGCCCTAGCTTCAATAACATTGATTTTTTGTGAACTCCTCAACCATGTAATATGTTGAGTTGTAGTCATCATCGTTGGCATTGTTCCTTCGTTCTGCAGCCAACTGTGTGATATCGGCTAGTCTTTCCAGAGCGGACTCAATCGATTCTGCATTAGTTATTTTGAGGTCAATTGGAGTATCCCGATGCACAACTCTTCCTGGGTTAGACTCTCTTGTAGCTGCAGTAGCAGCTGTCGAAACGTCAGATTCAGAGTCCTTTTTAGGAGAATGATCCCTCGACTTCTCCTGTAGTATCGATCCGGCGACGCTAGGTCTCCGCCACTTCCCATTTGAAGCCGGCGCTTCAATACAGAGTATCCCGTTGGTGACATCGACCCATTGGACAGAAGTGTGGTCCTTGGTCTGCATACTAGATACGTTGTCAAGCAAGTCCTTATCCATATCCGAGGTCAAAGTCCTATTGTTTGCGGTGACAGACACGGTTCGGACCCGGTTTAAAGTCTTTATTAGCGAATTGGACCAAGTTGTACGCCATTCATCCTCAAGTGCATGAGGGTCAGTTGGAACCATTGGATCAGCAGAAATCATATTAATGGAAACTCTTTCAGGTTCTCTTAAATATTCTGTTGGGATACTTATTTTCTCATTTTTGAAGTTCTCTTCAAGCCAATCTTTAAAACTGAAGCACTACTCTAATGAGTGTCTGGTGCATCTGTGATATGAGCAGTATCTCGGATGTCATTTCCTGTTGACCTCATCTGGTCTCTTTGATTCAGGCAACCTGAATTCGGGATTTTTGATTAAATTGCGGAATATCTTTTTCACTGCTTCATCTTTGAAAGAGTATGTCATCTTTGCTCGATCAACCAAGGTTGGAAGTTGTTTTCCGTCTTTCTGATAAAACCTTTGTTGATATATTTGTTGATTATGTTGTTAATAGTCCTGTCGTTGGCGCTAACGAGTTTGTCGAGGTTGTCCAGCCTGTAATTGCAACGGTCGTTTGTCTTTGCCAACTACTGCCACTATTCCAGACACTTTCTCAGTTGTATTCACTGGCTTTGGTTTCTCGATCTTCTCTAGAAATCCGAATTGAATTGTTTCTTCCTGAAGATTATGGGCTTTGTTAAGTAGTTTTTCGAACGTCTTTATTGTAAATCCTTTGAGAAGGAATGCAATCGGTTCATGAATAATTTTTAACAAGATTTCAACTGCATGTTGCTCCTGGAGCTGTGGTTCGCATCTCATGCTTAAATTCCTCCATCGTAGAATGTATTCCACCAGAGTTTCGTCCGGCTTCTGTTTCTCCACCACGAGGTTACCAACGGTAATGTGGTGTTGGGCTGCGGTGAATCCTTTAACAAAATTTTTTTCTATCTCTGTGAATGTCTTTACAGAGCCATTTGGTAGCTCAGCGTACCAGTCGAAAGCAACTCTCAAAAGGCTTCTAACGAACTGGCGGAACAACAAACATTATTAGCCCTCGCGTTGCAGCAACTCGCTCGGAAGTGTGCAACATGTTATCTAGGGTTTCTTGGGTCGTCGAGAGTCTTGAACTGTTGTGGCACGAAACCAGTGGGGTACTAGACAGCATCGAACTCTTCAGGATAAAGTCTACCCTTCATAACTGGCTAAAGTCAGGGCTTCCTTCACCTGATGTTCTATCATGTGCTTGATTTCTTTCTCTGATACTAGACTTTGAGCACAACCTTTCTTCGGCTGCTCCTCTTTGTTAACAGAAGTGAATTCTTTCTTATCGTCAGTAATCTGGACAGCCTCTGGTTGGTTCACTTCCGCGGCTGTCTCCTTCGAAGGCTGACGTTGACTCTGAAGCGCCATCATTTCGTCCATCCTTCCTTCCAAACATTCGACTTGTTCATCTTTCTGCCAAACCTCCCTTCGCAGCGCTTCAATCTCCCCTTCTTCAACAGGCTCTGAGACATCTCGCAAGGATGATGACGCCCTAGTCTCGACGACATTTATTTCAGCAATATCTTCGTTCATCCAATCCGTCAGATCTTCTTCACACCTCAGCTCGTCTTCTCTTTCTTTGGCCATTTGCTTGATGTCTGCTCTTAACTTCTCCAAAGTAGCCTCAATTGATCTTCCTTTAACAATCGTGAGGTTAATTGAGGATGACTGGTGGATGACCTCTTCTAGAGAATGCTCTGAAATAGTAACAACCTCTTCAGGCTTGGAACCTTCTTTGATTTTCTCAGCTCTGTTATTTTCTGCAAGTATTGGTCCAGTGGCTTTAGGTCGCCACAATCTTTTTTGACGATGATGCTCTAGGGTTGGGTGGCCCATTATCGGTATCAACACGACGGTGAGTGGTGTGTCCCCATACACGCGGACCGAATACGTCCATGGGCAACTTGTTTCCTTCTCTTCGCGTCTTTGTTGAAGAACGGACTTCTTGTGTAACTGGGAGAGTTATCCTCGGCCCTAGAAAGGACTTTACTGGTACTCGTCCCATGGGCCTCGAAGAAATATTGGTAGTAGCAGTGACAAAAGTGGGCGGACGGACTCCCATACGCTGCTTGGCAGGAATTTTGGGTACTAGAGGAACACTGGTGGTCGAAACGACTGAGGTGCGACGATTATACAGTTGAAGCTTATAGGAGGTTCGTTTGGGCAAACCTTCCCTCTTCCTTGTAACCTTTTTGACAGTTCGTGCGTTAGATTCATTTTTTTCTTAAAATTTGAGCTTTCATCTGGTGTGACACGAGACACCACATCCTCTTCAAAATCTCAGCAATTGAACAATTTTCCTTCCTTGCTAGTCATTCGAATATGGCTCGTGCTAGAACCAGCGGTGTAGCGCTCACCCTCCTCCTTTAGACCCTCATAGTGGAAGGGTTGGGGCGGTGTAGCGGCAATCCTTGCGACATCTTCTTCGCTGAGGGTGGCGGACAAAGGATGAAACCTACTTTCCCTCAAGAGGGGTGAGGTTTCGGGTATTCCAGCCTCCTCCGCAACGGGAGTATCAGTAGGAATAGCAAACTCAACAGCCTTTACCCTCCTGACCTTGGCTACCTTTTTGTTTCTGTTTCTTCTCTGTGTCTGAGTCAAAGGCGCAAGTTTTGAACTAAACCCAATTTCAAAGACAGAGGGGATCGGGGCAAAAGTTGGATTTTCCTTGGCAACGGGCTCACCAACAACTTGCACACTTTTTCCTTTTGTTGCAGCGAGAGCAACAGCGGGTGCAGAGACAGTCGTACTAGCAAGGGTGACAACAGTGGTCTCAGGTGCGGCCTCAATGATCCTAGCGGCAGACTTCTCAACAACGACAAAACTCTTCCTAATTAACACCCTCTTCAATGGGGGGAACTCTTCAGCATACCTCAAGTTAAACTCGACAACAGACTCAACAGTTCTGTCTACTTCAGGCTTTGGCACGGCGACGGTACCGCTACCAAACTTGACTTTGGCATTGTCGAACCCTTGCCCAAATTTAATAACCGCGACATCGGGTTGCTCACCTTTCTTAACGTTGAAATCCATTCCAGCAGCAAAAGAGAAGATCAGCTTGGGTGTAAACATTTTCTTTGTGAGTAGGAAAAAGTTCAACACATTAACATCATTCCATGCTTCACTATAGCGATTGCAGGACGAATATCAAAGTCTAGCGAGCATATCTGGCAAACTGGGTGTTTCTTTCAAAACTTATCAAAAGATTTTTATTATTATTTATTATTCAAATTTTATTTAGTTTCATTTAAGAGGAAAACAATTTGAAAATGACATATTTCAAATCATTTGAAAGAGTAAAATGCAGTAAATATGTGATATAGAAGTCAGTGCTAAAACTGGAGGGTGATCTTACATCGGACTCACTTCGGTCAACACCGCTCGTGGCTTCTAAGCCACCGCACATATTGGGGGTCCAACCCAATTAAAACCCATCTTGAAGGTCTGGAGATTTCAGAACATCTCTGTTTAAGGGTGATTAAACAGATGGCTTCATAATCCACAAAGAGTTGGCTATACCTGCCCGAGAAAGAAATGAGCGAGGTATGCCAACAGAATAATGGTAGTCTGGCCCACTAGGGACATGGACACACTACCGATGTTTGAAAACGTAACCAATTGATCAAAATGGAGAGAAAAACTAATCCCCAGCGGAATCACTATAATTTGTCAGTCGTCAAATTAGAAATTGTCGGTCGTTAGAATGGATATCTCGACGCCCAATTTTAAAAGATGTTTCATTTAATATATATATTTTTTAATTTTCATTCAAAAAAATTAAAATATTATTTTTTTTCAAAATATATATATATATATTAAATTAAACTGCTTTTAAAATCGGGCGTCTAGATATCTATTCCGGCGACCGACAATTTCTAATTTGGCGACTGACAGCAAATTCAAATAAATGCCTGTGGAAATTGTATTTCTTTAAAAAAAATGGCTCTCAAAGCTGGTGTTAAAGACCAAAATGATGAATGTTTATTTTGTGGAAAACGACAAATTATGAGTGAATGATATTGCGGCCAAGTTGAACTGGCTCAATTGTTTTCCTACAGAGTTGTTTGCCAAATTTGCCAAAACAATTCATCCATAATTTAACAATAAGAAAAAGAAGTAGATTTTTCGAGTAAGCTTTCAAAGGTTTCATATCAATTTTTGGGCGCGTGTTCAGCTCAATTTGTGCAGCTTAATTCAACAAGGTGTCATACAAAAGGAGGTTTCCCTTAATTCTAGGCTTCGCAGCATGTTAGGCGGTGATATAACATTTTTGTACAACAAGTTCGATAACATGTGAATTTTTTAAGGGTCCTCTAAAAACCTATTTTTGTTACATCTCTTGTCAAAAAGGAATAAATAGTTAATTTCAATTTTTCATAAACTCTCCAAATCTTCTATGATCTTTGTTTTCTTACTGTAATAAAACTTGTTTACGAATGAAAAACACATTTGATCATTCCATCTACTCACTCGTCCCAAGATAACCAATGCATTATGATCTTACTTTTCACAACTTTTGTGTACGTTTGATCTGTAAAGTTGGCATTTATCTTTTGTCAAAAAATCAGCCTCAAGTGTTGCGATTAAATTTCATCAATTTTGTTCCTAAAAATATAACTCAATTCTTATTAAAGTGTGCATTTAGCCTTATTGTTGAAGTTGGCATTAGCGTTACTGACTAGTTCAAAAGTGGTGTGGTGCTTTGATTTCCAATTAAATTCGATATGATTAAGAAATCTTCTGACGTGCCAAAGCCTTTAATGACAATTTAACACAATAAGGAATAATAACCACTAAAGTTAACCTGGAGCTTAATTATAAATATGTCTCTATTTGTATTTATTTGCATTTATGCATTATGAAATACTAAGCCTCCTACATCTATAATACTCTATATGCATATGTTCTTGATGTTCTTCCATGGTTTTGCACCTCCAAGCTCAATTTATTTCTTTTCTCTTTTTTCTTAAAAAAAGAGAGACAGTTGCTGCAATTCTTAGTTGCAGCAAGAAAACTTTTAAGTCCTGCTGAAAATTTGTCTTCTATGACAAAAAGGTCAATGTAGTATGTGATATTGAACTTGAAACCCAATCGCAATTTCAACTTCAAGGCACTCAAGTTGGACAGAACCGCAACAAAACCATTTGACAAAAAGCCTACTTCAATCGTGACTAATTCCATCTTAGCACTTAAATTCCATTCTTTCCCGAGTTCGCTGAAATCTTCAAATTCAATGAGATCATATTGACCCAAGTGATGTATAAATCTTTTGTTAATTTTAATATATTCATCATATTTATCTGATGGTAGAAGGTGAATTTGAGAATAATTTTTTTTTGCTACATGTTCACTATCAAGGAGGATATAATATTTTTTTCATCTGACTAATCAAAATGAAGGGAATAAAATTTAAGTTGATCCAAGGGATCCTAAAAAAGATGGATAGAAGAAAGCTTCATATGTTTGTGATGCGAGGACAAATCTTTAGCAAGAAAACATGAGAAGACTAAGAGATCCTTTCAAAGGGAAGAATTACAAGCTAGCTAAAACTTTGGATACAAAAAAGGGTACTAAAATAAAAATCAAGAATGCCATTGCTATTTTAAGGATGTTTTGGCCAAGAATGATGCTTCTCTTGCAATGACAACCAAGCAAAGTAAATATGAAAGGACTCTATTTTGTATACCCAAGGCCAAGCTAGATAGGTTCAAGAATAGGGCTCGTAGCCGAGCTCAGAACAAACTTGCCAATTGTTTCCTGCGCAGACTCATCGGTCCGGTCCAAGACAAAAATGCTAGCAAACTGTACAAGGGAACATCTAACTCGGCTCCAAAGATACTCGAGCAATGATCTCATCAAGCTCAATCAGCCAACCCAGGATAGAGCTATTCTCCAACTATTCTCGAGAGACCCAACGACTTCTTCAAGCACAATAGCCGAATACCACTTCAAGTCCGAGTTTGTACTTGGATCAAACATCCCTTTTTATTTTTTATACTTTTCCATATTTATCACATGGATAACCTATTCTGTAGCAATTACCGTAGCACTCGAGACCTCAGATACTCATCTATAAATAAGGAATCTCATGAATAGCAGAGGATTTTGAAAGTTGAGTTATCATTCCTCTGATTTTATACTATCTTAAGCACGATAATGAATTTTCCCTTCCCACAACTCTTCTCTGTTCTTTTTTACCCGTCTCCTTTTCAATTCCTATAAGTTAGTAAAGTTCTAATTCAACCAATGCATAAAATAAAATCCAATATCCTAAAATGTCCAATGATTGTGAATCTATATCAAAAATCAGAAAGGACACCCATAAATCTATAGGAGCCAACACAGGTGCAATTGTGAAGAAAGTGCAAGTTCACTTTTCAAGACTGTATTATCATTGAGAAGTAAAATGAATACTTTAGAGTCTAGGTTAACTAACTACGGGTCTATTAGGAGAGATAATGCTTGCTCTAAGAAAAAATTTCACACAAAATACCTTGAGTTAGAATCTTCACATAATAATTAAGATGATAAAATCAATAAGCTAAAGACAATTGTCGAGACTTTTAGTCAAAAACATTGAGCTAAAGTGATTCATCCAAAGAAGAATACATTATTAATGGAATGCAGTCAACTGGATTTTATGTGTATCAAAGTATTTGGATAATATATTTTTGCTTAGATAGTTTAGTGTAGCAAGATCTTTCAAGGTCCAGTTGAGCTGATAAAAACAATTTTAATAACAATTTTATTATTATTATTATTATTATTATTAAAGAATGAATACCATATAAGTGATGATGATGACCCCAAGCAAATTGCATCATGGCCATTTCCTTTTTCCTAGGGTCCGTTTGGGACCACAGTCGGACTGCGTCGTGGCCTGTAGCCGCGACATTTTGTTGTTTGGCTCGACGTCCTCTACGCGGCGGGACGCAAATTTGACAAAGAGCAGGCTACGAATCGAACCCCGCGGCCCGCGTTCGTGAGGGAGATGTTCACAGCGGACGCCCATACCCCTTCCGTCGACACAGGGTTTTGTTGTCTTGGAAAGGAATGTTGGATCAACGATGGAATTCTGGTCGGAGTTCTTGGAGAGCAACTGGGGAAGAGAGTTCATGGCCGGAGGACTCAGAAGGATGGCTGGTGTTGTCGCTGGTTATCCCTTCGATACGCTATGAGTACGCATGCAGCTCGCAGTGTCGGGGACTAATGTTCGTCGACCTTCAGCTACCGCCCTGTTTCGATCCATTCTGCGCTCCGCGGGTCCTGCTGTTTTATATTGCGGCATGACACCCTGTTTCGATCAACAAAAAGCCAAACTTCATCTGTTGAATAAAATTCGATCAACTCCCCATGAGCAAAACCCGAGGGAAATAATGATCACTTGACTGGAGCAGGAGGAATTATGTAAATCATGAGATGGGAGCTGCCTCCTCGAATCCCTTCTGTCTCTGCTAGCTGATGATTCTTTGTAGAAATTAAGAACGAACATCAATCCTTACATCTGATTAGCTGGGTATCTTTTCGGATTTTGTTTCTAGTATATCGTTCAAGTTGGTTTCATTTTTTCCGATTTTCAGTGTTTGAATTTTAGTTTAGGATCTGTTCTTTGGGTTTCTCGAGGATTTTTTGTTGGTTTTTTTTATTTTAGTTATTAAAGGTGTCTGCTTTTGATTTACTTTGCAGTGGAATTGAATATTTTTTATTTTCAGGCAAATGATGTTCTCATGTGCTTAATTAGAAATCATTGGCTCAATAACTTGAAATCTTGAAATGAGGAACATCGATTTGTCCGCAGCGATTACCTCCTCATTTGGAAATTAGATTTTCATTGGATTTTCTTTCTCGAAATGTTTGAGATGTTTGCAAGGCTTTAAACAAAACTAATTTCAATCCAGAAAGTGATATTTTGCAGTTCGCTGTAAATATCCACTTGTTTCTGTTTTTTAACTAAATAAATTCTTAGCTGAATTATTTGGCTAAAGTTGTAGGAAAGTTTGACACTTCTTTGGCATTTCTCCTCAGACTGTTTCTTCAATTTTAACTTCTTATGCAAACTTAAGCAGGCAATCTTCACCCAAAATATTGCTTACTTCTTGTGGCATAATTTGCTCTTTGGGCAATTCTCCTTTGGAATTTATCACCTTCTCATTTGTTGTTTGGCGCAAATCTACTTTGGCATTTATCACTTATATATTCTCCCTTTGGGGCAGGTCTCCTTTTGCACTTGTTGCTTCTTCGTCATTCTCTGGGGCAAATTTTCTTCGGCATTCATTACTACAAAATTGCTCCTGGTTGCAAATCTCCTTTGGCATTTATTGATTGCATTGTCTTTATCTTGGGGCAATATGGTCTGTGTGATTAAAAACCCTTTATTTTTGTCAAAAAGAGATAGTCATTGGACAAAAAGGAAACATCCATTGGACAAAAAATGTTAGCACCTCACTGAAGTTAAAAATATGATAGTTACAGTCTTCTTTTAAACAGTTTTACCAAACAGGGGTAGTATGGTCTCTTTTTTTTATAAACAACTGTCAGACAGCTGTTTTCACACAGCTGCACCAAAGAGGCAGTCAGTTTCCCCGCAATTGCTTCCCCACAGCAGCTTCCTGGGGCAGCACAGTTGCACCTGGAAAGCTGAGAAACTGCAGCTGCCACAAACAAACCCCTAGTTTATGTTGCAAGGAGTCCAAGTTGAATATAATGCTACAAGACTTGTCATGTGTGTAATGAAAATTTTATCTATAAAACTGAAAAATATTTCTATATGGTCTTCCCTTTAGTTTTTATAATTAAAAATTTTATTTTTCTATTTTGTTAGTTTGATGAGTACATCTAAGATATGCAAGCAAATAAACCATAGCAAAAACATTTCATAACATCACTGATAATGAGTATAAAAATGACATGCTCGGCTAAGGCCCTTGCATGTGCATCTTGAATATAAATTGGAGGTTGTGTCATAGTAATCTCAACTAAGGAAGGCATTAGCTAATTGAGACAGACAATTGTTCGGTCGGCTACGAAGAGGAGCTTCTTCAATGCTATCCTTAGGATATCACAACTCATTTTGGTCCGATTTGCTGCAATGACTAGTTGAGAGATTAGCGATGATGAGAAAAATAGGCGGTTGAGCCATGCTCTTAGTGAGAGCTAGAAAAATTGACTACTTGACAATATCTCTTAATGATTCCCCAAATCATACAAGTAAGATGGTCCTCCATGTTCTAAAGCTGCTCAAAATGACAAAATCATTACTACTATGATTCCCTACAAGCAAAGCTCTATAAGTCAACATGTGGCCTAGTTCTTGGAATTTAGATTATTTATAATCTCACCATCTTTAAGGATGTTGAATTTAAAATTATCTATGAAGTCACGCAAAGACCTTAACACAAATTTGGATAAAGCCTAGAGGAATAAAAGTGAAAAAAGAGAGAGAAATTACCAAACAAAAAATCTCTTTCTTTAATTAGGAATTATATGATTATAGAGAATTAAACTGTAGGAAAATTCAGATGATAGACAGTTGGCCAAAAAAATAAATAATAAGGTCACATGACATGTCTTACCCATGCCCAATTATTGACACTCTATTTATAAGTAGAAGCCAAAGTCAATGATACGCAAGTAAGCAGAAAAGTGCATGAATTGTCTCAATATAGCTGTTGTTTGAGCGACTGAGTTTGTTTGACAATTGTGTGCTGGGCAGGAACCATGGGCAAATTCGAAGAAAAGTGCGAGTGCTCCCGGCAAGTTTTCATGGTGAGAGTCCCCTACTTGGCGGGCCTTGGACAAGTAGGCTAGATCTCTAGGAAGAACAGCTTTGCCAAGTAGGCAATTTCCAGAGTCCTGTAGGTGGGTTCAGTGTTTGAGTTTTGAGGTTCAAGTAAGACTTTTTACTCTTAGCATATTTGATGATCGCCAAATGATAGGAAAAAAAAGAAAAAAAAAAAACATAAGGAATGCATCTCTTTACAACCACCTGTTACAACAAGCTTCATGAAAACATCAATGCGTAAACTCTCCGCAATACACTCAAAATTTCTCCATTTCCTTGAAGGACTGTATTGGCGCAAAATATTCATAAAATTAATAGCATATCTCGGCCGTGTCAGAGAATTAACAAGCGAGTTCTTAAAATTTTAGCAGAGACAACCATTGCAAAAAATATGGAGATACAGAAGGAAAGGCCTTGCCTTGCAAATAGATAGTTAAAAAGAGCGGTCCTCGCTCCCCCTACGTGGAGATTTCCGGTGGGAGACGGCGCAAATCGGACACGAACTTCGCTGTTGCTAGGGCTGGCTGTGGCGGAGGCTGAGACGGAGAAATTCCTGCGGCAAAGGGAGAGGCCGGGACCGAATAGGAAGCATTGCCTGAAAGAGAATGTCGGAAGCTCGTGTAAAACCCTACTTCGAAGCCATGGCGATCCGCCGAGGCCCGCCATTGCCATTCGCTCGCGTCCTGGGAGATGAGATGATTTGAGTGAGTATTAAATTAGGGGTTGTTGGTAAATCATATTATTAATGGCCGGGGACCCTTTTTGTGGCTTTTATATCTTGAAATCCAAGAAATTGTGAAACCAGAGAAGTTTGTAATTATTTCATTTCACCTGTTTTGTTAATCGGGTTCTCCTTTGTCACACATGTGGTTGGGCTCAAAGTTGGTTATGCTCTTTTTCCTTCATTTGGCGTCATCGATTTATTGTAACCTTCTCGTGATATTTTCTCCTTTATGCATTTTTTTATGATTATTATTTGGTGGTTCATTCATTGTTTATCTTAGTGTTTCTTGTTTCTTCGTTGAAATTTTTTTTTGTTATTGATTTGCATATCATCCATTAATGTTTGATGGTCGAATTGTTTGCTCTTTCTCTTGCATATGTGTCGATGAACATCCTGTGGGAGATTTCTAAGCAACCATTTGTTTTCTCTTCTAGTATTGCATATGTTTTGATGCAAAGTTGAAGTTTGCAAGATAGTTTAGTTAGTAGCATGTATACTAATTCTGATCAAGTGGTATAGAAGTTATGGAATGGAAAATATATGAGCATTATACATTTGTTTATTTACTAATCTTTGTGGACTTGTTATACATATACTTACACTCGTGTTTGTTGGTTAATTTGCTTGCACTTGCCTCCTACACAGTTGATTAACATTTTGGGAGGAGAATATTGAGCACTGCTTATCTTTTTTTAAAATATGAAATAGTTTTATAAATGAGATTGTATATGTGTTTTTTGTAAATTTGAAGTTTGCATGATAGACAATTTAACATCCATAATTACCTCGATGAACCACTAGAAGATATGATATTAGTTATATTTGAGATTTGTTTATCTGCTTCTTTAAGATTTTTTTTTAGTTTATGCAATAATTTTACAGATGAAATTGCATATGCTTTCACGCAAACTTATAAGTTTGCATGATAGATAAGCTAACAGCATCTATAACAATCCTGATTAACTAATAGAAGCTACAAAATGAAATAAATATGAGTTTTATTCTTTTGTTTTTTAAAAGATTTACTGGGGGAGAATATTAAGCATTGTTTTTTTTAGTTCTCTTTACTTGAAACTTTTATAAATAGAATTATATATGATTTACTGCATAATTAAAGTTTGTATGATAGATAAGTTAACAACAATCTTACATATTTTGATTAATCAGTAGAAGCAACATGATGAAATATGTGTGAGTAATGCCCATTTATTTATTTCAGTTTTTTTTTGTTGATTTATTTTCTTTGGATGGATATATGAGCACTGGTTTTGAGTTTGTCTAACAAATTTTACTGGTCAAATTGTTTGTGCTTGCCTCCTTCTCAGCGTGGAGTAACATTTTTTAGGGAGCATGTTAAGCATTGCTTTCTTTTTTTATTTTTCTTCTGTTGATACTTTTATAAATAAAATTGTATATATTTTGTTGCACCATTTAAGTTTGCATGATCGATAAATTAACAACATCTTTACTTGTTTTGATCATTTAGTAAAAGCAATTACGAGCAATGCTCATCTATTTACTTTAGTTTTTTTTTTCTTGGTTTATTTTATTTAGATAGATATATGAGCACTATTTTCAGTTTTTCTAACAAATTTTACTAGTTGAATTGTTTGCTCTTGCCTCTTCTTCAGTTTGGAGTAACATTTTGAGGGGAGAATGTTGAGCACTGTTTCCTTTTTCTAGTTTTATTCTACTTAGACTTTTATAAATATAATTGCATATGTTTTGTTGCACATTTGTAGTTTGTATGATAGAATAGTTAGCAGGATCTAAAAATTGTTATGAAAACTATAGAATGAAATATATTTCAACATTTGAATGTTTGGCAATAATCAAACAGTAGAAGTTATGGAGTGAAGTACATTTCAACATTATTAATTTATTTCTTTTAGAATTTTATATGTATATGTACCATGCATGTGCATTCACTGAGGTTATATGTCAGATAAGATATCAATTGGGGAATGTAATTCAAATGTGATGGAAAATAACTATCAAAGGGTTCAACTGCTCGCAACTTATCAATTTTAAATTAGCGAGGTTGCTTTTCTATAGATACTACATGTCGCAAGAGAACACTTTTAAGTGCTTGTTCAATATGAGAAAATAGTGATTATGGATGGAGTCTTCTTTGGTTAAAAGATCTCATTGGGCTCTAATTATTGCCTCAAGGTCCTGATTTGGCTTACGCAATGCAAAAAAAAAATGATTATGAGTATCTTATCTAACATGTAATCTTAGGGTTTACATCTATGCATGGATATGCAGAACACGTACAAAAAATATTTTAAAAGAAACAAACGAGTAGTTTTTATATATATTTCATTCCGTTGCTTCTACTGATTGATTTTGACTAGTAAAAATACTGCTAACTTATCTATCATGCAAACTTCAATTATGCAACAAAGTGTATGCAATTTTATTTATAAAATTCTCAGCAGAAGAAAACTAAAAAAAGTAAGCATTGCTTATATTCTTCCCCCAAAATATTACTATACACAGAGGATGAGGCAAGAGCAAGTAATTTGGTGTTCCCGATTGTTTATATGCAACAGTATAATAATGACTTTAATTATAGTTTTTACTTATATTTTCTTACTTTGCAACAATACAAAAAACTTGATCATGAAGAAAATAAGAATTTAACTTTTTAAAATATATATATATATATATGGATATTACGCAAATATACGTATCGTTATCAAGTAAAATAGGACTTTTTGATTCAGACCTGAATATCGAACCCACAGATAAATTATGCAATATGCACTTTTGAAAAACAAACTTTCTATTCTAAAAAGACAATTACTTAAATCACAAATATTTTCGCAGTATTAAATTTCTTTTTTTTATTTTTAATATTTTGACAGAACAGTAACAATTTTAAAAAAGATAACTTGAGTTTATGTAAAAGAAAAGCACTGAATTTGAAAATATATTTTTCTCTATCATGAATCAATAATAAGCATAGGAATTCTATTGTAGTAGTATGCAAATTGTGTTGTGTCAAATAGAAGCATTTATATTCATTACTCTTACTAGAGATGCTATAAAGAACATTGACTAATTTAAAGTTTGAATAGTTCTGAAGACCGATTAGGCGGGGAAGGTATCAGCTCTCACTCTAGAGTTCCCTTGATTCTCTCCACCTGAGACTAACATCTCGTATCAGAACCTAAAAAAATAAACCAAGTTGGGGGCTTTAACCTGTCACTCTAAAGTCCTCCAATTCTACACCCTTCAATGATTATTTCTCTATTTATTTGCACTAAATCATATGAATTACATTCTCATTCATACAACCTCATGTGATTTTTTCTAATTGTTAACTGAGATAATACCAGCTCGGTTCTTACATGTTCTCACAATAAATTTTAACATCTAGATAGGCCAAATCAAGAAGTAAATGAAGTTCATGGATTTAAATCATCACAACTTCTTCCAACATTAAAGGTTAATACTCTCCACAATTTCCATCCAAACTTTAATTACTTATCATTTTAAGGAGAAAGATAAAGAAAACTACTCAGAATCTATGGAGAAAATAAAACACACTTTAATTTAAAAGTAGAAATCATTTTCAAACCAACAAAAAGTCTCAATTAAAGCCAAAATTAGTTTAAAACTAAAGATAATAACTTATCTAAATTCCTCCACCAAACTCTTGAAGTTCCTTTGAATCTCTTCTCTTTTACAACACTCTCAAAATAAACTAAAAACAAAAAGGATAAAGTAAATTTTGGTGATGCCTCAAAGTCTCTCCAAACTCCTTAGGACTTCTCTTCTTCTAACTCTTTTCAAAACTTTCAAGCACCCCCTTCAAATGACTCAACTTCCTTCTTTTATAAATCTCCAAAATGTGCATTGGAAACTATTCAAGATGTGTCCACATTCGATGAATTCTCCAAAGGATGCCTCCTTTCACAAGTCTTTTAACCATATTTCCGTTCTTAGTGGTCATAACCACCCTCTTAAGCCAATAGGTGTCTCAAAT
>NEWO01000007.1:3353679-3406975 GCA_003013225.1 Phalaenopsis aphrodite
TTATTCATTAAAAATTGAATAAAAATATATTAAATTCTATTTAAATGAAATTTATAAAATAATTAATATTTAAATCTCACATATTGTTAACATCCTATAGCTGTGTGATTAGGGTTGCAAACTGGCTCATTGTTCACAAGCAACTCGTATTCGACTCGATAAGCAAACGAGTCAAATATGAACAAATTTTTGTAGCTAAATGTATAAACTAGTTGAACACGAACAATGATATTTTTTACGAGCTGAGCTTAGGCTCGCTCAAGCTCGACTTGTTTACACATCTAACGACTGTGTGACTAAGGTTCTCAAAATAGCTCTTTGTTTGTGGATAGCTCGTTTTCAGCCCGTTGAGCCGAATGACTAAAGGAAAATATGTTGAGATTTTCATACTTATTTTATACTGAATTTGATGATATTGCACTTTAAAAAAAGGTATTTTTGATGTTTTGTTGCAGATATGATGAATTATGGTCATTGGAGCAAAATGATGCAAAAAAGGAGCGAATTTGGAGCGAAAAGGACCAAAATATGAAGATTTGAACTAGGGCGCCGACGGCGAGCCCAACGCGCCAACGACGAGATTTTCCCGAGACTCCAGACCAAATATTTTAGAAGGCCCTCCGACAGCCCCCTCGAGGCCTCCGACGGCGAGATCGGCGGTTATCTCAACAGGTGCATTGAATGTGGACGATTTTTTAGGGGATGCTTAGACAACTCTTGGAAAAACTCTTCTACAACTTTAAAAGAAGATTTTGGCCGAAAATGGAGAGGCTCCTGAGTGGTTAAGGAGGGGAACAGCCTCCTGGAGGTTCCAGTAGTGTGTAGAGAGTTTAATTTATGGTTAGATTGTGAGGAATTCTTCGAGAGGTTGTAAGAGTGGAGGGAAAGTGAGAGATTTCTTCCTCCTTGTCACTTCAAAGAAGAATTCTGTGTGTTGTAAAGAAAGGAAGAGATTCAGAGGAACTTCAAGGGGTTTGCTTGGGGAGGAATTAAAGATAAGTGTTATTTACTTGTTGTAGTTTGTATGACTTTGCTTTTATATAAAAATTCTGAGTTTTATCGTATCTTCCCCATGAGTTCTGAGTAGTTTTCTCTGTCTTTCTCCTTATCTTGAGATTTTGTGAAATTGTGATTTGAATTGGTTGAGCCTTGAAAATGTTAAAGAATTTGAGATAATTTTTTCACTTCGATCTTAATTTACTTTAAATCTAGCCAATTGATTTGTTAAAATATGTTGAGTTTGACAACTAAAGTGAAGATTACATCCAAGATTCAGGGATGTCAAAGCCCTTGGAAGTTGGGTGTAAATAAATAGGGAAATAAAATTATCGTGCGTGGAATTGAAGATTTTAGAGTGACAGACTAAAATCCTCAATTCGATCCTATCGTTTGAGTGTTGAAGTGCAGATGTTAGCCCTCAGACGAGGGGAACGTGGGAGCTCCGAAGTGCGAGCCGGTATCCTCCCAGTCTAGCCGCAGATTCAGTAACCAAGCATAGAATTAGTCAATGTTCTTCATGCCTGGACCAAAGGGTAAAGAATATGTATGTTCCTATTTGTCATAATCTAATTTGAACTAATTCACTTTATTAGTTCACTTTAATTTCTTGACAAGGAGAAGAATGTTTTCTTATATATTGAATTTCACATTAGAACTTTATTAGTAGAATTAGTTATTTAAGTGTTACTAAAATTACATATTTATTTCAATTGCATATTAGTGACAGATAAATAATTCGAACTATATTATTGTGATTAAGTATTGATTTTCTAAAATCTTAGTTCGTAGCCTCTAATATTACTCCATGTGGGATCGATATCTAAGACTCCATTAGAGCCCTTTATTACTTGAGCGATACGTATACTTGCGTTGATAAGTGTGACTTTATCATTATTGAATATTTTACATTTACATCTTTATCGAATCTATAACCGTTAGCAAGTTTTTGGTGTCGTTCCCGAGGAATTAAATCTTCTAGCAGCAGTATTAAATTCGAGTATTATATATATAAAGTCGCTGTCACCGAACACGAAAAAAAATTGTGTGTTCAAAATATAAATGAGCCGAACACGAACTGTGGTATTTTTTAAGGGGTCGAACACCAGTTGAGCTCAGACTCACTTGTGTTTAATTTGTTTACACCCCTACTTATTTGTCGTAAAACTTTTGGAGGATCGAAACAAGAGAGGCTTTCTTCATGCAGCTTCCTGAACAGAGGATTCCTTACCTCTGTTATTCCTTAGAGAGTTGGACTAGTTAGATGTCATGCACATTTTCTTACTTGTTGCTACCATAATAGAGTAACTATTTTAGTATTTGACATTTCTATTATAAACTATGACTTATGTGTATTATTTCTGATGTTTGATTATTTGTGGATTTCCATAATTAAAATACTTTCATTGTGCCCAATTTAAGCATTTTGAATAACATGTTCTTTTGCAATAAACTTAACATTATTCTTTCAGACAAATAGAGACACCAAATGAAGAGGAGATTATAGAGATAGTTTAGCAAGCAACAATCATTACCAACACAGCTAGTTTGATTTATGAGTACAACCGGAGACACATTTCTAAGACTTCTTATGTCTCATAGTCATTTGCGGGTGATAGGTGAGTTGTGAACTAATGGAAGCTCATCCAAGCCGGATTCACAAAATGTTTTGGATGTGAAAAGTTATTTTTTATGATTTATTTGATGAATTGCAATTCAAATGCAGTTTACATGGATCTTTTCAATTTACATCCCAAGAAGTTCTAGCTATCACGCTCTTCATTATGTCACACAATGAGTCAATTCTTGCAGCTTTTGAGTGTTTCCAAAAATCTGCAGAGACAATCAACATGTATTTCCATGTCAGGGTTAACTCTTTGGTTTAAATGGCTATGGACATCGTCAAACAGCTGAACCTATCTTTTGCTCAAACATCTCTGGAAATTCATAGCGATATGAGGTACATTTTATTTTTCAAGGTATTGATCTCACTCACTATTCATTCTTCAATAGATTAAAGAAAAATCATAAATAGCTTAAATAACATTTTTTTTTTGGAATAAGAACTGCAGCAGAGCAATTGATGAAACTCATGTTGACGTGCACAAGGAAAATGGGGAAAATATAGCCTATATCAGTTGGTGTGAACTGCTATATAGAACATATTAACAATGTGTGACTTCAACATATGCTTTACATTTGTGATAACTGGTTAAGAAGGGAGCATACACAACAACAACATATTTAAATTTACAACCCAGTGACATAAATAAAAATTCATGATGCATCCGCAAGGTGTGTGCATTTAACTAATCCTTCACTATTATATTTCGAATTAATCAATGTATATAAAACAATTTAATTCTGATAATTTTGACTACTTTTCCTGTCTCAGTTAATCTTATTCATGTTTGATATAAGATGTACTTGGGACATGCTGTTCGGGTTTGGGCAAAAAAAAATCACATTAATTTAGCTGGTTTTATTCTCTTTGTGTCTCCCTGAATCCTGAAATCTTGTTGGTTGTTAGCCTTTTTTTTCTTTTTTGTTTTCATATTTTTTCAAAAAAAAAATGCCTAAACTTGTTTTCTCCGAGTTTTTGAAATGCATAAATTATTTCATCTTCGTATATAACCTAAATATGAAAAAATGGTATGTATATGTCCCCCTTCTCAATTAATCATTTTATATTTTGATTATTTTATACAAACTATTAAAGTGAATATAATATTTTTTTAAACTTCAAGTATTTTTTTTTTGCTGCTTTGAAGGAATTTTTTAGGATGAAATTCATCAAGAATATTCTCCATTAATTAATTCGATTTCAACAAGCTTTTGTAATATTCTTCTCAAAATATTTCTATCTGACAATTTATTACATTATAAACAGGCAAACAATGAGCATCCCTTGGCTAAAGCTATTGTGGTTCTTTGGAGTATGCCAAGAAGATCAGAGAAGAAAAAACTATGTTTGGCCTAAAGCACAAAACTTCATCTTTTTCACTGGTCATGGTCCCCTGGAGTCAGAGTCATAATTGGAAACAAAGAGCTCATAGTGGGAAAGAAGAGTTTGACACTTGATTTTTGTAATATGTAAAAATGGTGAATAAGCATATAATTTATTTTTAGTGTTCTTATTTTGTTAATTTTTTGTAAAATAATATTAATTTTCTTATTGCGGAAAATTTTCTCTTCAATTTGTTTTTGTAACTTTTTTTTAGTTAATCAATTTTTTTAGTTAATAAATATCTTGAGCTTTTGTCTTAAATTTGTTCTTGAAAAAAATTAGATAAAATCCTTATTTTATATTAAACAATTAAATATAATTTAAATAATTTTATATTTTAACGAGCCAATTTCGAGTCGAACACGATCATGAATATATTATTCAAGTTGAACACGAACACACTGTTCACGAGCTATTTCGAACACGAGCCGAAGCTGAGCTCGCTAGGGCTTGACTCGTTTACAACCTTACCTGCAAGAACAAGAAAACAAAAATACACATTCAAAATAAAATAATGCACTTTCAAAACCTCAAAACAAACATAATTCACCCTTTTTGAACTTACAAGAATCTCTCAGATGAGGTAACCTACGGTTGCTAACGAGAATTATCCGGTCTAAATGAGCTTAACAGTCCGTTTAGGCTAAGTAAATTCAAAAGAAAATAATGATGTCGGGACTACAAAACCATGAGATTTTGACCCGTTTCACTTAACTCAAATTAAAATCTCTCAAAACACTCTAATAATAAAATCTAACAGCAACAAAATAAACATTAAACCTTGGAGCTACTACTACATCAAAGAGCTTGGAGCAGACTTTGTGAGCAACACGATGAGGTCACAACAAGTAAAAGAACATCTTTAAGAGAGAAAACGAGTCTAAGTCAGCTAAACCTTTCATAATTTAAAGAACAAGTTATATGATTTCAATGTTGTCTGTCTAGTATGATATAAATCCTCACCATAATTTTAGGCTTTTGTAACAATTATGTTGTGCAATATATGTCTTAACTCTTTTATGATTCGGAGGTGGTCGTTCAGTACGACGTGAACCCTCATATTTTCCAGGCTATGTGCATTATCAAATATCGTGCAGATGTAAGCCCTAAGAAATAAAAATGACATGATGAAACATCAACTAATATCACTTTTAAATTAAAATCAAACCATATAATAGTTTAGGAAGTCACTGATGTTCTCATTGAGATTTGTGCATCCCCTACTTCTCGTTCCTTTTGATTCATAAAATAATTGCCCCTATATGATCTACTCCCATTTGATTTTCCTTATTCCCAACATTGAAAACTAAACTTTACAATTGAAGATGAAACATCTGATCATTATCAAGAGTTTTCTTAAGTGTCTTCAATGTTTAGGATGTAATTAACTATAAAGGCTTGCTTCTATAGGGAACTAAAGAACCTAGGTAATATAAACTCTATCTAATCCTTATATTAGATAGAAGAACTTATCGGCCAAAATATAAAAAAGTTCACAGACCAAACATTTGTCATAATTTTTTTAATTTATGTAATCAAGCCTCGCTAACAAGAAATGTGTCTGTTCATCGGGATAGGTGTGTTGTTTGTGGTGTGAGCCTCTAAATAGATGGAGCATGGTCTCTAAACTCTTGAATAAACATTAAAAGCATCTCATGTCAGAATCATCATCACCTAACAGTTAGCTCTCTTGGATGGGAATGAATTAGTACTAATCCTAAACTCCTGCTCGAAGCACATACCAAGAGGTCTGAACGGATGGCGTGGACTATGGAAGACTAAAGACAATCCCATGTCATTTAAGTGGACATCCCACACATATGACATCAAAAGTGATGCAAACAACCTTATGCAACCCATCACAGGGATATTCAAGCCTATCATGTGCATACTACGAGGATGTGGAGGGCACCAAAACCACTGTTCCTCCTCCACAGACCTGCTTTTTTAGTGAGTAGATCGATAAACTTCATATTAGCATAGACTTGAATGATTGGAAGGTATACCTCATTAGCCTTCAGTACACCCACATTGAACACTGACATTGCAATCAATTTGCCTGGCCAACTCTGTTGCTTGATTAATTCATGAGCAGGGTTAAGGGTAGTCATGCCCCACCTGAACGGTGCACGTCTTTTTTGGAGGTCAGGCTTAAATGGATATAGTGAGGAATACACGAGGGATGAGCTCTAGATGGTCCATCCCCTTCCTGTAAGAGGGAATGAAAAAAAATGATGTTTCTTTTATTTTTCTTTGTGTTGTTTTTCAGTTTGGATAGTGGAACCTGCTAGGTATTCTGATGAATGCACCCACATGAGGGGATTATTATTATTACTATTATTATTTATATGACCCTCTGCATGGAGAATAATTTTATGGAAGTGCCCCTTGCTTGAGGTTGATTTTTTATTTTTGTTATCATGGATGTGCTCCAGAAGAGGCCTTATTTTGAAGATTGTGACTGCATCTTCCTCCTCAACAGTGGATGGAATTTATGTTCAAATATGTTTTGGTAGTACATGTGAGAATAGTGTACTTTATTAATCATTACGTTGAGTATGATTTCACCCTTCATGAGTCCAGTCCATGTGGGAATAGTGTACTTTTTTAATCATTATGTTGAGTATGATTTCACCCTTCATAAGTCTAGTCTGAAAGTCTTGGCATTGTTTATAGTATCACAATTACTATATATCTACTTTTTGTGGCTTGCTGGACCCAAAGTTATGCTTAGTAACATTTGCCACCTCAAAACCATGATGCTTTATCTGACACCTTGACATCATGATACTTTTAAGCTCCGTGAGTCCTGATTCGATGATCATTATTACAGGTGTTGCCATGGCTTGGAGACATCAACGATGTCGCAACACCACATCCAATGTCGCAGTTTTTTATAGTTCATATCCTAATGACGACCTTGATTGGGTAGGTGTTATGATTGCTTGCTCACATGACATGAACCACATCAATAATGCCTCGACACCTTAAATTGAGTTGAGGTGTCTTAGTTGACCCGGGGCGTCAGGCTTTGAGTTGTACACTCTATTACATCGATTGATGTGGCAATTGTAATGTCATCAGTGCCCAAATGCCATGACTGACTCTACACTGCCTTTTTTTCCTTATAAAATGGGCTTAGGCTGCCCTAAGGTCTGTACTTTTAGATTGGTTTGGCTTTTTTGAGCTTTATTGAAGTCATTTGATTGTTGGTTGATGCTTCTTGCAATTTCACCCTCTTTCAACTGCAAGATTGTGTGGTTCCCTC
The DNA here is from genome assembly GCA_003013225.1 of Phalaenopsis aphrodite. Classification (NCBI taxonomy): domain Eukaryota; kingdom Viridiplantae; phylum Streptophyta; class Magnoliopsida; order Asparagales; family Orchidaceae; genus Phalaenopsis; species Phalaenopsis aphrodite. The sequence goes on from NEWO01000007.1 coordinate 3,360,951, forward strand.
TAGCCTCCCTACCATCCTCTTTTCCTCTTTGATGGAGCCTCCCAATGTCGGCGTTGTTATTTACAATGGTCATAGGAGCTGAAAAATAGTTGGTTTGACTTTAAGGCTTCATACATCGTTCAACCTTCACATAGGTGAAAATTCTTTCTCTTTTGTGATTTCTTTTCTAGGAAATCCTTGAGTTTTGTGTTTGACAAACTAGACTAAGTTATTGTTAAAGTAAACCTATACTAAGTTTCCCTCATTATTTTTTTGGTATTACCGTGCCTCCTAGAGTGATCCTTTGAGCATAGGGCCTTAGTTTTTCCGGTGCATGAGGCCAACCTCAGACATTACGACATCCCTCTTTCGGGAGTGAAACGAGGCTCCAGTGTCATTTCTCAGCTCTTACTTGCCATTTGACACTGTTGGTAGTCATGCTTCATTACCTCTATAATGATGTAAGGCCACTAAGTTCAATTTCAACTAGTGCTCAAATGTTGCTTGTCGGCATCATGACGTTAGGTCCATAGGACCAAAAAACGTATTGCTCTCAATATCATAAGCTTGAGTGGACATTGCATCCACCTGGGTTAAAGTCGCGATACCACTTCAAGTGTCGCGACATTATCCCTTACTTTATGGTATAGTGTCATGTTTTATGTCGATAGAAATACGACATCACATTCTTCTCCCATAGGTATATCATTATCATTTGACACTATAGTGCCCGGAGAACCATGTTTTATCATACTTTTTTATGAGTTGTATAGTTGATGCACTGTCTTGTGTTGTGCGGTGAATATGGGGCTCCCACCATTTAGTCAAGAAATTTTTTTTACCAACAAACAAGCCATCAAATCTTTCAACTTTCACAAAGCTCAAAAGATCTGGTGGTTTTCTCTTTTTTGGTCGTTGGTACATCCTTCAATATGGGTAACAATCCTTTTTACCTTTTTTGGTCATGTCTTTAGACCAAGTTCAGTGATTCCGAACAATTGAGTTCCTTATCTTTATAGATAGTTGACTCAGTGATTGCCCTCCCAAACTATTGGCACACCCACCCTTTTTGCATAGGTGGTGGTTTTGCTTTGCCTGACTAATCATTAGGGTGTTTGTCGCATATGTTATTTTTCGACGTGATCCGACATAAACTTGTTTTATTTTATTTTTTACCTTTTGCATACCACCAAAGTGAGGCATGTAAGATAGTGTTAAAGTCAGACCACTAACTAAGTTTAGGTTGCATTATGTGTCAGCATGCCCCTCCTCTTCCTCAAGGATCAGAATGATTTGACTCCTAAGTATCATTAGTTGGTGTTAAAAAACTAACTCCTTTTACTTTCGGATCTTAAAGAATATTTATGAAATTAGCTTCATGATATTATAATGCCCTATTTATGGTGATAGGCGAGGTGATTCTTGCATTTTTTTCATTTATTTGCATGTTGCATGCATGTGTTTCCCCGCTTTACAAAGTGGGAGAACTTCTTCTCACATGTATGTTTTACATGAGTGACATACATTTGTATGCACGATTTTTATATCATTTTCATAACAAATGGACTTTGAGTTTGATATTTTGGGTTTACTCTCCTAAAGGCTCTTGTTTGTGCATTTTGTATGCATTCTTGATTCTATCATCTTCTAAAATTTTTTTACCAAATGTCAATGTCATTGGGGATTAGTTCCCTAAAGAATGATCCTTTCATGACATGTTTAATGCATTCCATGTGAGTATGCATATACTCGCAAAGACTCGTCTTTTTCAAGTAAGACCCTATTTTTCTTATTATAGCATATATGCCTAGGTCTCATGAGTCAGTATGTCAGCCTATGATGGCGTATGTCTCATGAGAGCATTCGCGACACTGCATGATTATCGGTAGCTTTAAAATTCAGTGTCTATATCAATTAGCATAAACTTTTCTAGCTGTTTTATACATTTTATTTTTGAATTTTGGATTATTTGATAGCATTGAATCTTTCAAAAAGGGGAATTTACACCAATTCCTATGCATTTATATATCTAACACATAAATTATAATTTTCTTACATTTATACCAACCACATCATTCTCAACACATAAAAATACCACCATTTTAATTTTTTAAAAAGTGATACATTTTTAATACATAGATAAAATGTTGTGGGTGTCTGTGTAAAAATTGAAGTTTAGGTGCTAGATATGTAAATAATAGAAATTCAGTGATATGTATGTTAATCCCTCTTAAAAAAATTGCCAAGTAAATGAGACAAGGCCCACAAATATAACAATATTTATATTATGATTATAGTTTATAATCCTTATGATTATAGTTTATAATCCTAAACCAAACAAATTTCTGCATAATTCTGCAAATTTTTAGGTTAAAATTGAAAAAAAAAATAGTTTTAATAGCATAAATGATGCTATATTGAGTTATGTTCTTTGTGGGATAGTCCTAATTTAGACTTATTTGTCCATATTAAAAGCAAGGTTTGGCTAAATAAATAATATCATAAAAACATCCACTCCTATAAGTTTTAGCAGATCTTGTTTTATCAGGCTTAAGTTTATTGGGCCTTCTTTCTTCATTTAGTAATCTGCAGGAAGCCCATTGCTTAATTAAACCGTACTAATATCAAGCCAAGAAAAATAAATAAATAAAATAATATAAAATAAAATAAAATAAGAAGAAGAAAGGTATTTATTTATTGTTTGATTATGAATATTTAATAGTTAAGTTTGTTTTTTAAATGTTTATTTCTAATGCGTGCTAGAAAATTCGCGGCGGTAGAGGAACGAACTAACGTCTTAGCTTTGTAAGAAAGTTCAGCACACACACAGATGAAAAATAAACAAACGATGATGACTTCAGAAGTTTTTACGTGAAAAACCCATAAATGGAAAAACCATGGGGTCTAGTCAAGTTGCGGAAATCCACAATTGAATTGATGACTACATAATTTCTTATCCCACAGACGGTAAAAATGTAAGTATATTTTTCAAATTACAACATTATTGATGACGTCTAGTTGGTGGTGATCGATGGTGATCAGTGGTAGTCGATGACGGTTAGCGGAGGTCGATGACGGTCAACGTGGTCGTCGGCGGTGGTCGGCAGTGATGCTGAGTTGCAGCTTCTCCTCAAGTCCTCAAGCTCTCTCTCTCGACTTCAGCTTCCCCTCATGTGAGGGGTGGGGGTCTATTTATAGTGTTCTGGGTGCAATTAATGCAGGAATATGAACCATTTTGATCGTCAGTCCGGAGAACTTTCCTCGATCATACGTCGTTTAATGAACATTTGAGTATTTTAATCATGTCAGAATTGAGTGATCTTGGGCTTGTTGGATTTGTCTTGTCGAGCCGCTTAATTAGAGTACAAACTTTTCATATTCGACAACTGTTTGACCTCCAAATGTGTCTGAAAATCTTCTAAATGTAGTTTAATGACTTCATCTAGGCTTGATTTGACTCAGATTAAATTAGTTTTTATATCATTAGGTCTGTTTCATCGAGCCGGTCAGTTTGACTATAAGTTTGCTGAAATCAGAGCTCTGGATGAATTTTTATCAAGATCTGAACGTTTCTTGTTCAAAATATCATCTCGGAATCCATGTCATATCTCCAGATTCGTGTCAGATGATGGAAATTTATTGGTGGCATATCAATTTCATATAAATATTTAATAAATTTTGTGCGTCTCTTCTATCTTTTTTTAATTAGTATTTATTATTATGTTATAAAAAGAATTAGATCAAAATATTATGATCGAATGTTGATCAAAATGAATATTAAAATCATTGAATTTATTTTAAGATTAATAGATGAAGAATCAATTAATTTTTAATAATTTTTTTGTCAAAGCGATTGAAACAATCCTGAAAAAATTTTTTGGTTATATTTCATGTACATGTAAGGTGCCAATCATGAAATTTAGGTAATGGTAAGTTTGTAAATCCTCTTGATTTATTTTGTAGCTTGAAAAATGAAAGTTTCTGCAAATTTAAAACCTAATTGCACGTTTTCTCAAGCTTAACCAACAATAAATAATAATAAAAAAAAGATAATTACATACAGAGCATGAGAAATATTGCTATTTATAAATCGGAAAAAAATATTACATCAGGACTCCTAACGTAGAGCTACGTTAGGATTGGAATATCAGGCTGTGTTACGGGAATATTTCATCTACGTTATTTATAAAAATGATGTGTTATTTGAGTATTATATGGTGTTATTTGATTATTTTGTGGTGTTATTGGAATATTCATCTGGTTATTTGATTTGGGGCAGAGTGTTATTGAAATATTCCCCCGCATTACTTGATTTAGGGTTGTATTATTTCAATAATATAGTGGAAATTGAAATAACACGGGAAATATGCCGAATAACACAACCCCAAATCAAGTAACGAAAAAAAATATTTCAATAACACCGCAAAATAATCAAATAACACCATATAATACTCGAATAACACATCATTTTTACAAATAGCGCAGATGAACTATTCTCGTAACACAGTCTGATATTCCAATCCGAACGTAACTCTGCGTTAGGAGTCCTCATGTAATATTTTTCCTTATAAATCAAACATCTAAGGGATTTTTTAAACAAGGAAACCGATACATTTATGAATGTCATGATTAAACTATTATGAATTTAATAAAAATAAAAAACTTGAATTGTGGTCTTATCAAGATATTTGATTTTTGACTCAAAAATTTATAAAATAGATGTAAGAAAATACTTATTCTTTAAATAATAATATTTGGAGTGAAAATGCCAACAACTAACGATAAGTCATTATTAGACGGTGGGGACCGTCAAGCTGTTTCCTCTACTGATTTAAGCTATAAAAAAATAATACATGTCATGTACAATTCTCTATTTGCGATTATTTTTATTCTAAAAATAGCCAAAAGTAAAAATATATATATTTGTTTATTCAATAGATCAAAAAACAAGTTAATTTATATTTAAAATATTTAAATGTTTTGTTAATATTTTAAAAACAGAGCTAAAATAAAAATTATCCCTCACATACAACTCACCATGTTCACTTATGTTGACCTCAAATAATTATATGTATAGAATTAGGATTATAATCTTCACAAATAAAATTATAATAAAAATTAGAGGGGCCATAATGGGATGTAATCAACTTTTGATGAACCTTATTAAATTCTTATATATTTTTAGTGTGTTAATCTTATTTTATTCTAATTATTTTTTTAATATTGTTGAATTTGAATTTCTCTTGTAAAGCATATCCAAGGAACAGAGTGTTGGACTGAGGAAATAAGATTGAGAACAAGAGAGAAAGAGAGAGAGGAAGAAACGAAAGGGAAAGATGAGGGGAAGACTTCTCCCGGTTCATTCACCTTTGTTATTTCATAAAATTTTATGTTACAAAATGTGGGGGGAGCCCCCAAAGTCCCATCTGCGTTATAAAACTCTCATATTTATGAATAGGATGAGAAAAAAATATAAAATATTACAAACTTAGCATTGCTTTGAAGACTAGAGTAAAAGATATTTCAACACATTTGTTTTGGACCATCTGGCTGTCTTGAGATTCATGCAGATTATTTTTGAGCCTACAATTATCTATGCTTAAATTATGTTTTGACGTACTTTCTAACAAGAATCCGACACTTGAAGATTATGTTGGAGCACACACATAGCGTTTATTTATTTTAATTGTCTTTTTGTTTTTTAAAATAACAAGTGCACAATAATATTAAATATATTTATATTTTTAGAATAAAATATAACTATAATAGAATAAAATAAAATAAAAATAAAAGATAAATAGTATTCCAAATTTGCTCCAGAGGTTTTTAAGTATTTTTTAACATATTATTGCATGCGTGCATTTGAATTATAAGTTATTTAGTGTTCACCAAACTCTGTTATTCAGATGGTATTCGTTGAAACTGATGGATTTATGGATTAAAAAAAACAGGAACATTGTCTTAGTTTAAACGGCAAGCATAGGTTTTTTTTTTATGAACACATTTAATTCTCAGATGTATATATATTTTTTTAAATAGCTTTCTTAACTTAGAAGTGGTTCTTGAGTCATCATCATAATATTTAAAATAATATTTAAAATCATATTTTAATCTTGAAACATGTCATCTTTGTCTCACTATCATTGTTGAATTAAAAAATGATCAGGAAACACGCCCGATATATAGAGCGTTCTATATAAGAGAGAGAGAGTACAATATGAAACAGAAAAGAGAGTATCATTTTTATTCATGACATGAACCACCTATTTATAAACATATGTCACATCGTTACAAAAGTACACATTAGTCTTCTCATCATTGATTTGTCAGAGGGATTTTTTGGTAATTTACAAAGAAATTTGCATACAATAAAATTAGAAAGCTGGTTCGATCGACAGAAATGCCTGATTCATCCGAAAATGAATGACATAACACTTTTCTGACAGTTTAGTCGTCGCTTTATATAACTGAAGCATTAATGACTTATAACTGACGAAAAAAATGTGTTAAAGAAACAATGAATGCAACACTTCTCTGTCGTGTAAGTTGTCGTCATTACCGACGGATCAACCATCAGTTATATGAATCGACGATAAGAAATTTTACAAAAATAGCTACGTCATTAAATCGACGTTAATTAAAGTTCATCAAAATTTCAATCGATTCTGAAATTACCGACAAATATTTTACCTATGAGCTTAAAGTCGCCAATAAACCATCGATAACAGTAAAAACGACAGTTTTTCTCATCATACCTGGCGGAATTTAGCTATAAAAAAACTTTTTTTTCCTGTAGTGATCATGCCAATAAAATTCAAACAAAGTTGCAACCTACAATATAGTTTTCGATTTCTTTTTAAAAATCGAGTTGCATCTTTCTTACAAGTTTTTTGAATTTAAATTGGCATTTAATAGTCTACCCCTAAGTTTAAGCTACTTTGAACAAATTTGAAGCCCTAAATACATGTTTCTACCATGTTTAATTTGGGACCTAGGACTCTCTTTCCTTTGCTTCACATAATAATTTAGGATAATCAATATTATAAAGAGCAATAAATACATTCTAACCTAAAATAACAATAATTATAGCAATACTAACACTTCATAAAAAGTTAGTGAATGGATTGTGTCAAGGAGTGTTGGAAGAGATCATGGTAAGCTTTTTAAACAATTTATTTCCTTAAGCTCTCAGAGTGCTAGAGACATGCTTGACCTCTGAAAGAGAGAAGTTTCAGCACCTTTGTCTTTCATACATTCATTTAACTAAGAGATATTATGACTTACATTTTAGTACTAATGATATTTTTATCATATATAAAGTCTCCATTATATTTCTTCAAATGAAAAGTTAGCAAGTATATTTTTGATATATCTTTTTCTTTGACAAAACTTGAAATAAAATGCTTTTACAACTTTATATGAAATAAAAAGGGGGAATTTACATGCACACCACACAATTCTCATGTATTTACATATCAAACGACTGAACTTTCACATATATAAATATAATATCTAAATCTTTAACACGCATAAAATATCTCTATTGTTCAAATTTTAAAAGTGTGATACACATTTTCATGCTTATGACACCGAAGGCTTAAAATTATAAGTATGAAAGCTTTGATGTTAAATGTGTAGATACATAACAATTATGTGGTATATATGTAAATTTCCCAATAAATAAATAAATAAAAATATATTACTAGATTTAAAAAATGCTACGTTAACATTAATCAGCGGTTTAGGAATACTAAAAGGTAATCTAATTTAATTTATTAACCTTTATATCAGGGCAATAATCTTGCTTAGTGTGCAGCCAGCCTTAGGGCCCATTTGGGGCAGCTCATCCTTGTTTGATAAATGCGTTTGAAGAACTTATTTCTGCCACACCGCGTTGGCGTTGGATAAAATTCTTCATCCGGTTTGACGCAGGCAAAGCCCCGTGTCCCGCGCTCACGAGCACCCTTGTTGTAGGATTTTCAGAGGTACCACTGATTGCCCTCGTCTTCTCTCTCGCTGGATTTCTTTCTGGTTCGAAATTGGAACTTCTTCCTTTCGATTTTCTTTGTGGCAACGGGAAAGCATGCATTCAGCCCTAAATGAGATGAGGTTTGCAGGAATACCGGATGATTTTCCAATAGAGCCGGTGGCAGTTGAAGAAGAAATACACAGCGTTTAGCAGAGGGAGATGGGGGAATCAAACTCACAGACGAAGAGGCCCAGACTAGGAAGAAGAAAAAAAGAAAATGATACTTTTATGAAAACTTCATTTGACAGACTCATAGATGCTTTTAGAGAACCACCACTTGCTCCACTTCCTGGCAGCACTATCTTCGATTGTCTTCACACTTGTCTACCATCCCTGAAGTTGTAGCGGACAAGCACTTTCATACAATATGTATGAAAAAACTTGAGGATCCAACACGTAGACACATATTTATGGCGATGGAACCAGAGTTGCGAGTCGAATATTTACGAGTTATTGTGGATGATTGAGATTTTATGTGTTTTCAAGAAATGTATTATGTACTCTTCGAAGTTATGAACTCATATGTTATTCGGAGTTGTGTTTTTTTTTTGTATAATGTACGTTTACTTGATTCCTGAATGCATATTAGTATAGCTCTACATTTTTTTATTCTTACTAGCCAAGTGTTCTCATTATTTATTTCTCACTCGCTGTATTGATTAATAATTGATGAACTAACAAAGATCTTTCTTCTTTTAGGATGTATCCACAACATGAATGTCGTAAGAGAATGACATGAGCTGCAACTATTGTCATATTACTGTTGAAGTATTATCAATCAAGCAGTGTTAGTATGCCCCGAATGACCTCGAGCTTTGTTGGGGATAAATGGGTAGGCGAAATGCTTTCTGGACATCCTGTTAGGTTCAATAACTTATTTCGAATGACAGTTCCAATCTTTATGGATCTCTTGCACGAGTTATCCCTCAATCACTGACTCCAAGGTTCTTAGAGAACGACGAGAAGGGAGGTATTGGCTATAACACTATATATTATGTCACAGAATGAATCAATTAAGGGTGTTATGAAGAGATTTCAGCATTCATCGGAGACAATAAGACGTTATTTTTCCAAAGGCATACATGCACTTGTTAGTGTAGCCGCTAAAATCATCAGGTCAGATGATCCATCATTTGCTAATACTCCAGGACAAATCGTAGTCGATCCCCGTTACATGCCTTACTTTAAGGCAACCATTCTTTTATTTACTTTCATAACAACATATAAATATTTTCTAACCTTGTAAAACAGAACTGCATAGGTGTAATTGACGATACTCACGTTGATAACCAAATACCCAGCCAGGACAATGTGGCTTACATTGGTCGAAGTGGATCAACAACTCGAAATGTCATGGCGGTATGTGACTTCAACATTGTGCTTGACATATGTTATGGCAGGCTGAGAAGGGAGTGCACATGATAGTCGAATTTTCGCCTATGCTACGAGGAATAGATAATAGGGTTTTCCTCATCCGCCTTTAGGTATGTTTTGATTTAGAAATTTCCAAGTTTATGTATTTATTGTAAATAACAATATCTTCCATAACAGAAAAATATTATTTGGTTGATGCTGGATACCCTATGCAGATGAGCTATCTGAAGTCATATCCAGACACTAGGTATCATATTCCTGATTTTGAGTGAACAAGTGGCACTATTCGTGGTGGGAAAGAAATGTTTAACAAACGCCACTCCTCTTCATGTGGGGTAATTGAAAAAATGTTTGGGGTTTAGAAGAAGAAATAGATCATCCTACGTGATATGTCGTCATATCCATTTCAGAAGCAGGTGCACATTGTGATGGCTACAATGATACTTCATAACTTCATCCGATGACACCCTTCACGTTCAAATACTGACTTTAGTATGAATGATAACGAAGAGCTGACTGTCTATGAAGAACCATCAGAAATCATGATCGGGCCTTCAGTTCCTGATGATGAGAATGAATTTAATGAATTTGAAGTTCATGATGCGGAGGGTGTTGCTGAGATGACTGCTCTGAGGGAGTCTATAGCAGATGTTATATATGACAACTAATCCAATAAGTCTTTCTTTTCTTCGCATATATGTAAATCAATTTTTATGTGTATTTTTTTTTGGATAGGTTTTGACATTTGTTTTTTTCACAGTTATATAAACATGATTGGTATGATATCAGTTATAGACAAAGTTATTTTGTGTTATCGTGGACTACCGGCTTCGTTGCTCACGTTGCGTCAGTCTCATAGCTTTGGGAGGCAGTTCTACGGTTGGGCCAAGGGTGTTTTAGCTCGTTGCAGTTTCTTCCGGTGGGCTGACAGTCACACATATTACACTGCCAACAGTCACGAGAATCCGATGTTTTCCCAGGTTGATAATGCAACTGAGGACAGGCGTAACCAGAGTTTGAAATTAAATATTTTAATATTTTTCATTATAGTTGTACTTGTCTTTATCTTTTTTTTTATTTCTTCTGATACTCACGAGAGTTTGAGAACTGTATGTCATCTTTTGGAACTGATCTGTGACGATTGTATGTTTCAGCACTATATGATTCTGTACTACTATAAGCTATTCTAAATAAGCTGCCCCAAAAAGTTTTACCAGGAAGGGGCAGAAATGTCATTTATACGACCATAACTACCAATAACCTATTCTGAATAAGTTGCCCCAAACAACAAACCAGATTATTCTGATAATTTGCAGATTATCAGAATAATCTGCTTATCCGCAGATTATAAATAATCGACAACTGCCCCAAACAAACCCTTAGTCTAACAGTTTGTAGCTTCAACTCCCACCATAAAACCATGAATTTAAAAATTTACTAGTACAAATATGTAAATAAATTTTGCATTAAAGTCACTTAAATTAAAAAAAAAATTTCTCAATGTCATTCAAAATTTTAAAGATACAATTATATGTCTATATACTTATGTTTAAATTCACTAAAATAAAGAATAAATAAATACTTTATGACTGCTAAGTCACAAATAAATTTTCATCATTCAACACGAATCTCGAGGCATGACATAAATTTTGAGGCAATCTTTTAAACAAAAAACATTCAAACTTCAACTAGAGTCATCCAGAGCACTGATTTCAGCAAATTTATAGTTAAACTGATCAACTCGACGAGACGGACTCAATGATATCAAAATTAGTCAAATCCATGGCATATCACACTCAGATCAAGTTATTAAACCACTCTTGAAAGATTTCCAAACTCATTTGGAAGGTCAAACGGATGTTGAATCCAACGAAACGTCTCAACAAGATGAATCCAACGAAGCGTCTCGACAAGACGAATCCAACGAGCCTAAGATTACTCAATTCCGACATTTTTAAGACACTCAAATGTTCATCAAACGTCGTTTGATCGAAGAAAGCTTTCCGGGTCATCCAATCAGAGTAGTTCATGTTCCCGCATTAATTGCCCCTAGAACACTATAAATAAAGCTCTACCCTCCTCATGAAGATGAGATGCTTGAAACTTGAGAGAGAACTTAAATCTTTGAGAATGAACTGAAATCCAACACTATTCCTGTCATCATCGATTACCATCAACCGCCGTCGATAATCCATTACTCTAGGACCACAAATTTCTCATCACTCATCAATGACAAATTATACAAAGGGAATGTTGGAAAATATTTTAATTTTTTGTTAAAATCTCAAATGACGAATTAGATAGCATTAAATAAATTAGCCATTATTCTAAGTTTTTGAAAATGGGGGTCACATGGGTTAGTTGTCTTTTTGCAGAACCACCCCTTAAATACTTTCAAAGCTAGTCCAACTTTAGCGCAGCATTCTATACCTAACCTACAGGCATATTTCCTTTTCCCATTGGATGTTTCCCGATGCACACTGTTTTGTAATATTAAAATTTCCACCGAAAATTCTCAGAAATCATTAATGCCTTTTTTGAATTTTCCCCCCTTACTTTGTCAATAATTGGACTGAACGTCTCTTCCTGCATCAGCAAAATGAGATCAATTATTTAGGAATGTTTGTTTATGATAGAGCTTGGTTAATTAATTGTGATTGAGGGTTCTTTTGGGGAAGCTTATTTGGTGCGGTGGAGTTTTGAAAACACATCTGATCTATTTGGTTAAACTTCGTTTTGACAGCTTATGAGTTTTCAAAACGCTGAAAATAACGTTTTCACACTGCACTTATCTTAGTGTGGTGGCAGCTTTTTAGCAGCGATCTGACTTTTTCACAAAAAAAAAGTAATAATCATCACACATAATTTATCAATAAATTATTTTTAATCAACTTATTAAAAGATTATTCAATAAAGTACAACTGCCCCAAACATAAACTGAGCTCGAGCTCAAGCATTAATTTCATTTAACATACTTTAGGTTGCTTGCGAGCCAGTTTATTTAGTATGACAAAAAAAAAAGTTTAAGCTAATCTTTTAATAAAATGATATATAAAAATGCATAAGTGATAATTAAAAAGAAATTATTTAGTATAAAATGTAAAATACTAAACATTTTAAATAAATTAAGAAAAAAATTGAATTTTAATATATTTTTAAGTTTAATTTTTTTTAATTATTTTTAATCGAGCCAACTCACGAGCTAAAAAGTCGACTCAGGAACTTTCTTGGCTTGTTAGCTCATCGTGTTTCGTTCACCAGCTACTTACGAGTGGGACCTGAGCCGGCTGACGAGTTGGTTTGGCTCACTTACACCCCTAACATCAATCTTCTTGCTGTAAAATATTATATTTTCTTACAGTTAATGTGTGGTTGAATTGTGAACTATTTATTTTCCTCTTTCAGTTTATGAAAACAAAAATTAGGATATGAATTGAGGGCATCATAATATTTCTCAATCTTTACATGATATCGGGGTATTTACATACATATCACCCAATTCCTTGATATTTACAATCAAATTTTGATTTTTATATTTATATCTTTTATATAAATATAAAAGATATATCCGTAATAGGGTTGGTGTAGCTTCTGTTGACGGACAAAATTAGCTAAAGGCGTCTTAGATGGTTTGGTCACTTTAAGCGTCGACCATCTCATGATTCGATTATGAGAGTAGATGTTTTAGATTCGACTTGTGTTAAGAAAGGGAGAGATAGACCTAGGAAGACTTGACCATCTGGTATAAAAAATGATCTTAATTTACCAGAACTAAATAAAAATATGACACTTAATAGGAGACAATGGAGAAAAAAGGATTCATGCAGTCGACCCCACTTAGTGAGATTAAGGCTTTGTTGTTGTTGTTGTATATTTATATCTTTTATATATGGGCATATGACTTATCTTTCATATCATATTGGAAAAAAAATCACTTTTTTAACTTTTAAATATATCATTTTATGGACATACAAGACAGCATATGTTCAAATTGAAGTTTAGAGGTTGGATATATAAATACATTGGAATTGAGTGGCATGTATGTAAATCTTCCTATAATATTATATAATATATAAAGATACATATAGATAGTTTTTAAATTGCTAGTAAGACTGTCATTATTAGTATAATCGCACGCCAAAAAAGTCAGATGTATGATATAAGAACAGGGGAAAAATCGATTTAAATATGGTGATTTTTTGATAAATTAAAGACTAGTATAGTTTCTATGTTACTTTTTAAACATGCGCCCCCCTAAAATATAGCTACAACACAGGTAGAAGTTATAGCTACAACACATGTAGGAGTGTAAACGAGCCGAACACGAGTGAGCTCAGACTCAGCTCTTGTTCGGCTAGTTTATATTTCGAGCTCAAAAGATGTGTTTTTGTTTGACTTGTTTGCTTGACAAGCCGAACACGAGCCGTTCACGAACAAATAGTCGTTTTGACAACCCTAATCACGTAGTCATAAAATGTTGTGGACTGGAGAAAGATTTAAAATAACATTTGAATCTATTTTAATAAATTTTATTTTACTTTCTTCATTAATACTTTTAATTGATTATAAATTTTGTAGGCTTGTAGTCATTTAATTTTTTTATAAATACTAACATATATATATATATATATATATATATATATATATATATATATATATATATATATATATATATATATATATAATTATATATAATTATAATTGATTTGTGGTATTTCGAGCCAAACCAGCCTAGCACGAACAAAAAAATATTTGTTAGTGTTCGACTCGTTAACTTAGCGAACGAGCTAACACGAGTTGTTCGCGAACAACGAGCCGTTTTGACAGCCCTAAACACGGGTTTATTAATAATTGATTATTAAAATTATTGCACATTAAAAAGTTGTCATGGTATAATAAAGTGAAATTTAATACATTGCACACAATTTTTATGTATTTACATATCTCACACTATTGTTTTCATATTTACAAAAATAACACTAAAAAATTTTAAAATCACATAAAAATATCATTATTATCACTTTTTGAAAGTAAACAATATCTTTTCATGCATAAATTCATGCAAATATCAAAATTTAGACGTGTGATATGTAAATATATAAAAATTATTTGCAGCTTAAGTAAATATTGCTATAATTTTGAAGAGAACTCCTAACCGATGAAACATTAGTGTCATAATAGTGATTAAAACTTCAAGATTAACTATAAATCCTATATCTCTTTAAATGATTAAAAAGTATACTACTACGAGAAAATTAGGATTTATTCAAGTTCTTACTAGATGTAATATGAAATTTATATAAAATACCCGCTATTTATGTCATGCTTGGATTCAATCCAATCGGGATCAAATGATTCCACCCTTGGATTCAATCCAATCAATATGTTAGGTCTATGATTGCATCGGATGATCCACTAATAGTCGATAGTTATGGACCGATAAAAATGTAATAACATTAGAAATGTTTAGTGATTTCAGTGCATGATGTAAATATCATGATGGCTTTGTGATATTTCTTATTATTCATTACAATTCAAATACTATATTAGGCTCCTTAACGTGAGGATTTGACGACATGTTACAGTTGGCTCGCCATGAGAATTTCGAGCCAATTAAGTGGTGACAAAGATGCTTTGTCTGTGTCTCATGTAGGACATGAGAAAAAAAAGATTAGTGGGTGTTAAGTCCTCTATATCACGACAAACAAGTCCAGTTTAACTCATATTCAAACAATTCAAATGACAGATGTATTAAATCATAACCCAATATGACTAATACATGAAAGCAAGTCATATCAAAGAGAACTTTATTAAAAGTAGTATTTTGAAAGGTTTAATAGTTCCTTCCATGGTACTACTCATAATCATTATAATATGGAATTAAGACAACTTATACTTCCTATAATATTATTATATTATTTAAAGAAAAAAAAATATTTATTATAATTATAATCACATTAGTGTATATCATCAAAATATCATCAAATGTTAACCTGCCGTAATTGATATGGTGGTTGCCTACCTCCACCAATGCATGCCATATAAAGTTAGTGGTAGAAGGTGGATGCTAATCATTACGACCAGTTGCTTCTTTGTTTGACTAACTAAGCTCCATCCCAAACGATGAACCATAATCCAAAATATATATATATATATATATATATATATATTTAAATTAATTTGAATATAAACATGGTCAAAATTAGCAAAATATAATTTCAAATCAATCAGACATATTAATTGATAAATTAATATGTTTGTTATTTTATAAATATATTATTTTAAAGTAAATTGATTTATTATATCAAATTTCTTTTTGTATTATTCTACCTCTAAATTTTAATTTCTTTCTATAGCATTTGCTAGCGGGCAAAAGATAAGTATGATATGAAAAATGAGAAGTCAAATGTTAATTTAATTCATTTGAAAAATGGACCACATTGGGTCACATTATTACATTAATTTGGCGGAATATATGTCTACTCTCTCATAAATAAGCCTAAGAAAACATTTGTACAAGTTTTAATGGGCACATATTCGCAGGAGAATGGTTTGGCAAATGTGGGTTTGAACGCAGTTAAGTAATGTAATGCATAATGACCTGTTAATGAGCCCAACAGTGTGGTACGCGCTGTGAATTTAGCTTGAAGATTTCTAACTACTCTGAAAATTAATTTGAATTCTGATCTGGATTGAGTTCAGATCAAAATAAATGAGTTGAATTACGAGTTAAAATTTCGGATTAAATTTTTTTAGAGATATCGTTAATAGTCCTAGTGATGTTAGAGCTACGAATTTAACAAATTTTGCTTAAAGATTAGTAATTGCTAAAAAAATTGATTCAGATTTTCGTTGGAACCGAGATCGGATTGGAATAAAAGAGCTAAGCTATGAGACAAAATTTTGAATTGAATTCTTTTCAAGCCGATTTCAAGCCGACATCAGCTTGATTCAAAATCAAATCGTTAATAGCCCTGTGCAGGTGATTATAAACTTATTGTGGGTATATATATATATATATATATATATCTAGACACACACACCAAAGTGTTGCAAATATGTGTGGTATATATGTAAATTTCCTTTTTTATTTTTTATTTTTGCTTTTTTGAAGAGCATTGAAAGATGCGTGACGTATGTTGGGCTGTTAAGAATGCTGTGCATGTGATCTCTTCCGCATTCAAACGCTTTAGTTAGATCACACTGTTTCTCTTCTTGCCATCGTAAGCGTTTCTTTTATTTTATTCGAATTTCAAGAGCTAGTTGGATCTGAAAAATGGTGAGGATATACAACGTGGTAAATGATCTTGTATTGTTGAGAGAATGATCGGGAGAAAGAGATGGATGTTAGTCTTTTGAAGTAACCTTAGAAAATACATTGAATTTTGATCAATGGTAAGTTAGAGTGAGGCGGATCATTAAAGATTTCTTGATTTACAAGATTTCAGAGTGGGAAAGAAGAAAATAGAAATGAAAAACAATCTCCATAGACTGAATAGGGATATGAGAAGATCTAGAGAGAGAAGAAAATACCCCTTATAATTCTTTTCCATCTCTTTTTATACATAAGAAAGGAATCAATAAAATAATTGAAGCAGTACATCTTGTACTATATGTTGCATTTCTTCAGTGCCTTGATGGAAGATTGTAATGAGGATGTCAGGTATTGTCAACCAATGTTAGGTACTCTCTGTCAATGTCAGACATTACTGATACGATGACCATCCCTGATTCTTGGATGAAATAATCGATCCCCAGTTGTTGGACGATGTCTTTAATAAGAGATTGACAGATGTCTCTATTAGTCATGTGACTTCTTTGTAGTCATAATGGTTTCTTCCGATAAGAACGATTAAATCAACATGGGAGCTATATATGGTTACTTCGGCAGGTGGACTTGATTTAATCAATTTTGAATGGACGCTTGATTCAACAAGAGAAATTTAGCGTAAAACTATGTATACTTGTATTTGTGTGTAAAAAGCTATATTTGTTTTTTGTGAGTACTAGTTTCAAAATATTTAATTATAAAAACAATTTAAATTAAAATTAAAATATATATTATGAAACTAATTAAATTATTGAATTTGCTGGAGTTTATCTAACCGTAGTTAAGTAACCTTAGGTTTTTTTCTTTTATTTTTTCCTAATTTTAAGAAATTCAAATTTTAATCATGCGAGAAGAATGACCGAGCGAGATATTTTAACATCATAATTGAATTTGCAGATTTATGTTTGCGTGGACGGCTCAACTTCTATTTGTTTATGTATTTTTTTTCTTTATGTTAATGAAGTCCAGGTTGCATTTAAAATAGTATTTACTTATTTGAGCTAGTACGTATATATTTGCATAATAGGAAAATTATTTATTTATGGCGTGCTCTTAATTATTTATTTATATTCAAAATGGATGTTGAAATATTTACTGCTCATTAAAAATTAGGCTAAAGTTTTTTTTTTTTTCAAGTTAAATATAAGATGAAAATAGTAGCCATATTTTGTATTGAATTAAAGTTAGTTGTTTGTTTTTATTTTGATTTCTATAAATGAATTTTGTGCATCTGATATCGTCTAAGCCGAGTTTAGATTGGTCTGACTGCCCTCGAGGAATTTAGTAAAGAGCAAGTATAAGCGAGTTAAAGACAATCAATCAAACATAGATGAAAGTCATTGACTCATCAAGGGATATGATAATTGATACACCATCGAAGAAGTTTGTTATTTGCAGTGATCTCTAAAATAACATGAAATTTCAGGTTTTTTTTAACAAGAAATATTAAAATTTAAATTAAAAATCATCCAAAACTTCAATTTCAGCAAACGTACAGTCAAACTGACAAGCAAACAAATAGATTCAAAATATGATAAGATTATAGTCCAATCGAGCGTCTCAGTGAGACAATTCTAACAAGCCGAAGATCACTCAAGTATGACATGATGAAGACATTTAAATGTGTACAAAAAGCCATCTAATTGAGGGATTAACTCTGAGCTGTTCAATGGAATAATCTGGATTCTTATTTGCAAGGGAGGCACTCCCAAACTATAAATTGAGTATTACCCCTTCATGCAAGAGAGAGACCGAAAGATGGACGTGAAACTAAATGAGTAGAGAAGAAACCAAATTTCAGAGTTGTTCTGAACCAAAGATCTAACAAACAATTCCTGCTCCCATAGCTACTGACCACCGTTGACCACCGCTCGACAGTCACCCTTGTTCGTTTCCATCTATGAACCTTTTAGGTTAATTAAGTAAAACGAAACAACACACTCATAATATGGTACAATGACACCCCTTAGAAACTGTGTAACGACGGGCCCGGAGATGGTGCAACGAAAAATTTCGAAGACATTGTAAAGATTCCCCTAAAAAATGGTGTAATGGTGCATCCCAAATACGATGTAATACTCTTTGAATATGGTGCAATGAAGCACCATAAAGATCGTGTAACTTCCACAATAATTGCTTACAACCACCATACTCATAATATGATAACCTTCTCTGAAGTCTTGAAGTTCTCTCCTCAAAGCTTCCCTCTGCGGCCTAAGAGGCTACAACCTATTTGATTCATTAGAACTGCAAACCCTTACTATGACCTTAGCGACCAATACTATTATAAACCCCCATTATGACCTATGTGATGAATTATGGCTTGTGTGACTCACAACGCATGACTTATCGACTTGCGACACATGCAACTCTTAACTCCAACCTCTATGAAAAAACATATTGTATCACAACTCACACCACGACTTATATGACTAACTATGACCTACTTTTTCTCACACCTTATGAAGCCCCAATTCTAGCCATTGTGGCGTACAAATGTTATTGCAGCTCGACACTATGGCCTAAAAGACATGTTATGGCCTATGTGACATAAAAGGACATGCAACTCCCGACTCCGATCTCTACAACCTACGAATCTTAATGCAACCCACCACTAGACTTAAGCAACTAACTATGCCTTTAGCTCGTGCAGATCTTAACATGGCCTTTGTGACCTACAAGCATTATTGTAGCTTACCACTACAACCTACATGACCAAGTAAGGCCTACATGACTCACACCTCATGCAGCTTCTAATTGCTGCCTTTGTCGCTTGCAGAATTTATCACAACTCACAACTACGCCATATATGATCAACTACGACAAATGATTTCTGGCCAATATGACTTACGTAAACAACTATGACTCACGTGGTTCATAGCTCAAGAAACTCCCAAATCTAGCCTCCATGTCTTATGAAAGTTATTGCAACTCATCAATATAGGTCGTGACCAACCCTGACTTGTGTGGCTCATAGCTCATGCTTCTCACAACTTGGTCTTTTGTGGCCCATAAACAATATTGTAGCTAACCATTATTCCTTATGTGACCAACTACGATCTACATGGCTTATAGCTCACACAACTCCAAACTACATCCTTTGTGGTCTACGAATGTTATTATAATTCTCAGTTACGGTCTACGTGACAAACTATGATCTATGTGGCTCACAGCTCCCTACTACGTCAGCTATGACCAATTGACGCTCCTGAAGCTACTGTCTACAACTTACATGGCCAACTAATACCACAGTTTTCAGCTACAACCTCAACGTCAAGCTAGCGCTGTAGCAACCATCTACAACATTCATGACGGGCTACTGCCTTCATAGCAATCATCTAAGACATTTGCGACCAATTGACATTATATCCAACAAACATTATTGAAGCTACCTCATACGAACTACTTAGCTAAGAACTACCATGACTTTAAACTATATTCTCTAAAACCAGTTGACGCTACAGTCACCGTCTACAACATTCATGGCGGGTCACTGTATTCATATAAATCAACCACGATCTTTGTAGCTTGTTACAACTGTTATTGTTGAACTACCATTTTACAACAATACTATAATTCTACTTTCTCAAATTCAAGATATTTTTTTCCTCTTTCTAGAGTTTTCCACGTAACAAAATTATGGTGCCTCTTTCTACCGTTTTTCTTTTATTTGTGTACGTGCGTTATATCTCATACTACACCGAGACACTAATTTATTACTCTTCCATCGCTGTTTTTCTTACACATATCAAAAATCTTGACAATCTTCTTAGTGAGTTTAAGTTAACAATGTTAAAAATATAATTTTTTTCTTTTGGTCTTAGATAAGTGAAGTAGCCAATTCCAATTCACCAATGCAACTAACTCCTACTATCAAAAAAAATTGCTAAAGATTAAAGCCATGACATAAGCATAAAATAATCTTATTGAATATTTTATCAAATTTGAACAAACCACTTGTATGAAGTTTGTAAATACTTTACTTAAACTCATTCATTTCTATAGCAAGCAATTGTTATGCTTTTGTTGTGTAATTTTCTTTACTATGCTCAACTACAATACTTTCTAAAAGATGTCTAGTCAAAGCTTGTAAATATAAATGAGTGGTAACCCAAAGATTATCATATCCTTTTTTTTTTTATCTTATAGTTTCTAACAACATGGTGAAATTTTATAGTTTTACATACTAATTTTTTTTTCTTGTTGTTTTTCTTTCTCTAGATTTCTCCTTTATTATTTGTAACTTGTCAGTATCATCCATGGATAAATTTGATTCAATCAAAATGATGATTTTACAAAGTGTTTGGCTTTCTCTTTGAATTGAATGATTTTGTATTTACAATACATAAAATTGATACAAAAATAGAGTAACATTTAACAAGTAAAGTTTCTCTCCATTAAATCATTATAATGTATGACTGAAATTTTCTATTATTATTACTATTATTGGATTATGATTTTCAAATATATGATTAAATTTTCTAGGAAAATTTAGATGTTGGGTATACTTTAAAATATTTTAAAAAAATTTATGGTTGATTGCATATGTCCAATCTTATACAATGTTACCACTATATATGACGACTTATAAGAATGAGAGAGAGGGGGAGAGAGAGATCATTTAAAAAAAGAAAGGAAGAGTTTTTGAAAGTTTGAATAGGGCTATTTTGATTCTTTAAAAAGGAAGAGGAACAATCATTTTTTGCTATAGTAGGAGAAAAATATATAAGCTATCTTAAGGATAAGCTCTTCTTTGGACTATGTTATCTGGGAGAAAATATTATGTGTAGTGACAGCACGACCAGACCAATACACGGTGGCTTCGCCGCATCCGGTCCATCGTTTGGACCTCCAATCTGACGTACATAATATTTTCTCAATTTAAAACCTCAATGCACACGCAAAAGAAAATGAAGAAAAATTAATTTATAGCGATTTTTATGATTAATATTTTAAAATTTTTATAGCCATTAAATTTAAATCATGAAGAATGTAATGCAAAATTTAATTGCTCATTTATAAATTAAAATAACTTGAAAATAAATTTAAGTGATATTAAATTTATGCCAATGAAATTTATGTCAAGAAATCCTCAACTCAAACTCATTAATTGTACATAAAACTAATGCACGATGGTGCACTTTACCGTTCATAAGTATAATCACATGCCATTCATTAATTCCAATTAATCTCCTTCCGGTAAAACGTAAAAGAAGAAAGAAATCCATTCGATTTGGCAATTAATATCCCTATTAAACTTTACCCCTTATGGACGAATGGCGAAATTCAAAAAAGTATGGGGCTCCTCGGAGCTAAAGAGTAGAGGAAGAGTAGATATGTAATTATGGGAAAAGCATGAATTTTAGCATTTAAGTACCCTTTTTTTCTTTTAATTGTATTCTACGGAAGCAATTTCATCTTGCTTTACTACCTTTTGTGAAATAAATTAAAAAAAAAAACCTTTGGGATTACAAATAAAAAGGGTTATGGGAAATTAAAAAAACTTCCTGGAAAAAATCGCGGGGGGGAGGGGAGGGGAGGGGGGAGGGGCTGGAAATATTGCGGAGATTTTTCCTGTTGTCATCTCTTCACCTTCGTGAGCTCATCAGGCGTGCAGTAGGTTCTATTTTCCGCCATTTTTATGATTTTTTTTTAAAATTTTTTTTTTCGTTTTTCTTTTCGGGCTTTTCTTTTCAGTGAGTTTTTGCAGAATTTCTTAATTTTTTGGAAAATTTTGGGAATAAAAGGAGGAATTTTGCTGTGCTTGGTTCGATTTTTCTTTGTTTTTTGTGCAGATCTTGCACTGATTTGTGCATTTTCAAGCTTTTACCTCCTTTTTTTTTTATCGTTATCTGTTAAATACGTCTAATTTTCCTGTTTTCCAACTTTTTCTTTATTTCGTAATTTTTCCCCAGGACTGTAAATTATTATTAGCAGCTAGCTGTTCGAGCTGGTTGGTGCTTGATACATCTGCCTTTCTTGTATTTTACTTTTAGGGTTTAGGGTTTCAGAGATTTCAGCTCCTTCCAGCTCAAAATATCAAAATATTTTACTCTCTTCTCCTCTTCCGATCATTTTTATCCGTCTTCCAACTAACTGTAAACCATAGCAATTACTGCAAAAGTCGCAAAATTTACCTTTTCTCCTTCAAATTTTAAAAGTTTATGTTTTTTTGGTTTGTAGCGGCGGCTATCTTCGATATCTTGGAGTTCTAGCTGAATCCGAGCTCAGAACGCTTTTGATGTGCTTCAGAGACTCTCCATTACAACCATGGAAGTGAGGTCCGAGCAATCTTTCAGTATTGGGATGCAGAATTTCCCAGTGCCGACCAAACCCTCGATTTCTAGCATGCGCCTCACAGTGACTAACGATGGCACTGCTGTTTATAAGCAAGTTACTTCCGCGACGAACGCTGCACCTGTCCCCACGATCTCTAGTGTTTCAGCTCCCCCCTTTCCGGGAGGAAACTCCGCCGTCTGCATTGGGAGTGATGGATCTCCCGCCCCACCTGTTGCGGCCATTCATGGCCTAAATGTGGCAACCGGTGAGTTGGTGAAGAAGAAGCGAGGGAGGCCTAGAAAGTATGCCCCTGATGGTACCATGGCCCTTGCTCTGAACCCAGTTTCTCCGACCTCCGGAACTCCACCGGGCATCGGAGGCTTCTCTCCACTTTCAATGGGACAGGGAAACATTGATCTTTCTGTTCAAGGTGATCCCATGAAGAAGATAAAGGGAAGACCTTTAGGCTCTGGAAAGAAGCAGCAGTTGCTGGCACTTGGTAATTTACTTGTTATAGCTGTTTTTATTATTGATGTGTTTGGGTTCTTAGTTTCTTTTTAATTATTTTTGCTCTGGAACTTCTGGTAGATTAATTATGTGGTTATTGATGATGGAGAGGGTTGAGATAGGTGGGGATGGGTCGGTTAATTGTTGGGGGTGAAGGGATTGTTCTGGCAAAGTGCAAAAAGAAAAGTTTTTTCGGGCGGATTTGATGTGCAGGGAAGAATATAGTTGAAATTACATTTGGGCCCATGGTCTTGTTGTTGAGTTATTTAACTTTTTATAGTGAACGCATCAACGATTGACTTGTTATTTAAATTTTACAAAATGTTGGGTCTTATCCTTTTTAGATCTTATGAAGTCTTGTTTTGTTAAATAAATAGGATGGTTTTTAATTTCACTATATATATATATATATATATATATATATATATATATATATATATATATATATATATATATATATATATATATATATATATATATATATATATTAGTCTAGCACTGTCTTATATGTTGGCTTCCTTAAGTTTTATTTTGTTAAAATAATGGCACAGTTTGGATAATGCCCGGGATCTAGCTGTTGAGTTTTGCTTCTATAATTGCCATTTTTGTTCGGTTTTAGAGGCTTTAAAAAAATTGTTTTTTTTGTGATTAAATTGATAAGGATTTATAATTATTTCAGGCTTTGCAGGCCCCACTTAGTGGGATAAAGGTTTTGTTGTTGTTGTTGCTGTTGTTTCTTGGCACAAACAGTTGAAGTTTTTATGTGATTTATATTTAATATGTATTAACAATTTTATATTCATTTTTCTACGATTGATTCTTATTTAAGAAAATATCTTACAGGATCTGCAGGAACTGGATTTACTCCACATGTTATTGCTGTTAAGGCTGGAGAGGTATTGTTTTAGCCCTCAGTTTCATGTTTTAAGTACTGAGATTGTTAAACATCAGCTTTGCTTTACATTTGTTGTCATATGCTGAGCTGCTTGTCTTTATGTAATAAGCATAATATTAATTACAAGTTAAATTCTTTTTAATTTTTTGATATTTTGTGTAAATATTTTATGGTAATATAGGGGCAGAACCAAGTTATGTCCAATTTCCCATCTTGTAATTTGAGATTTTTCTATAGAAATAATTAAATTTAATAATTTTTTTCTTTTGTTGTTTAAGCAATTTAGTAAATTTGTTTTTTGCTCAATATATAAAAAAATAAACATTTGATGATTTTGCCCACACTAAATTCGAAGTCGGTTCTGCCCCTCGCAATATTCGCTATATGGTAAAAAAATTTATTCGTAAATAAGTTTCAAAGTTTTCGTACTTTTATGGTGGATTTAGGTGCCACTTGGGTTCATTGTGGTACATTGTTCTGGTGTTGCTATTGATATATTAAATGCTTATTGGAAATTTGTTTCCTTTAATTGTATTTACTCTTATTTGATAAATGATTCCTTACTCCTGTCATGTTCCTAGTTTTGAATTTTTACTTCTTGTATTTGTTTTTATTTAGAATCAAATTCCTCACAAAACATATGTAAATTTGAGGCATTCATATGTTAATTAATTCTTTATCCCTTTTGCATTGTTAGAATCCCTAAAGAGTGATTATTTGCGTACTATCTCTATTTATTTTTCTTCATAGTAATTTTCTAACATTTACTCCTTTTCATATGTTACAATGTTTTATGTAAAAAAAATTAGCTTAAATGTACCTTGGTGATCTTAAATCATCTTTTGAAGCTTAACATTGTTCTTTTGCATTGTTTGCAGCTTAACATATGCTTTTTTTTTTAATATTTTCATTGTCATCATCTACATAATTAGCCTCATCTTAAATATTTGGGTTATTATCTTTATTATTATTATTATTCTTATTATTATTATCAATAATATATATATATATATATATATATATATATATATATATATATATATATATATATATATATACATATATGTATGTATATTATTTTTGTGGTCATGCACACATTTTGTTATTTCTCCAATGTTTTCTTGTAAAGGTTTTGGTGCAGCATGTTTCTTAGTCTAACTACTTATAAATATTGGGAGATTTATATGTCCGGTTCCTATTTTCTTTTATTTGCAAAATTAACGTCTTAGCATTTAAATTAGCTTCGAATTTCAACAAAACTCCTTTAAACGCCACGTCCGTTGAATGGAGAAGGCCGACTGCGATCTAAAATGGCAAAAAATTATTATTCTTGCAAAACAATTTCGGAAGGTCATGTTTGTATGACGGAATGAAGCATCACCGCCTTCTCAAATGAAGCTTTAAAATGAGCTAGAAAACTAATGTATTTTTTTGTAATATTACCAAATTTTTAGGAAGCTGATTGTTGTTTTATCATGATGTGAGTCCAAATTGAAGCCATTCTACATTTCTTAAGAGCGTTTCACTTATCATATTATTCAAACCATAAACTCGAACTATTTCTTTTGGTGAATCTTAATTTCATGAACTTTTAGATTCACTTAGTAGATCAGAAATATACTTTTGTAACATTTGAGTCCATAACAAGTTCTGAAATTGTAACATCGTATTTTGTTCTCAGGATGTTTCCGCAAAGATCATGTCATTTTCTCAGCATGGACCTCGTGCTATTTGCATTCTTTCGGCGAATGGGGCTATCTCTAATGTAACCCTTCGACAAGCTGCAACTTCCGGCGGAACGGTAACTTATGAGGTAAAAAGAAAAAAAATTTAAATTTGTTAGCTTCCTTATTCCATCAAATTTTATTCACAAAAGCCAATTGGCACATTGCATTCAATTTCCTCTCCATTGATGGAAACAGAACCATTTTTCTTAATTTTTCTTACAGTAATTTTACTTTTATAAATGAAATGCCATTGCCAGCATATGTTAGCTGCAAACGCTGCAGATTGGCAGAATGATATGTGATATATTAGATAAATGAGGGAAGATTTACATACTTACTCAATTATTATGTATTTACATATCTAACACCTAAAGTTCATCTTTTACATTTGTTCCATCTTACCTATGTATAAAAAAAGTGTAATTTACATTTTAAAAGATTTAAACCGTGAAATTTTTTATTTGTTAGGAAAGATTTGGGTGGTATAAATTGAATAAGTAAATTTTAGCTGTCGATATGTAAATACATAGTAATTTGGTGTTATGCATGTAATTGAGTGGGCACGCATGTGAAAGCTTATATTGCAAACTTTATTTTGATCTCTTCGCCCCTTTCTTTTAGGGTCGGTTTGAAATATTGTCGCTGTCCGGTTCATTTCTGCTGTCGGAGAGCGGCGGTCAACGCAGTCGAACCGGCGGCCTGAGTGTTTCTCTGGCCGGTCCCGATGGTCGAGTCCTTGGTGGCGGAGTTGCCGGACTTCTAACCGCCGCATCTCCCGTCCAGGTCCATACTCATCCCCCCCTTCAGCCAGTTTTAAGGTTTTCTGCAATAAACAAAAAATCACCATTACTCAGCATTTCAGGTTGTTGTGGCAAGCTTCATCGCTGACGGGAAGAAAGAGCGAAAACACGTAAATCTCCTCGAAGGTGCGCCGGCCTTGGAAAAGCTAGCACCTGTTGGAGGCATTCCCGGCAGCAGCGGTGGTGTGATGACCGGCGGTAGCAGTCCGCCTTCTCGAGGAACTCCAAGCGAATCGTCCGGCGGGCCGGCTAGTCCGCTCAACCACAGCAATAACAGCAACCCGCAAACCTTTTCAAGCTTCTTATGGAAATGAAAGATTGCTTTCTGCTATAATTTAACCCCTGCTGTAATCCTAACAGTCTTTAACATTCTCTTTTCGTAGGTTTAATTAGTTGTTGTTATGATGTGTGAAAGTTATTCTAGAGGGAGGAAGACAGAGGAACGTTCTGTAGTGTGTTGTAGCCTTGATTTTAATATGAGCGAGTGTGTTCCTTAGCTTTAATATGTGTGCTTGATTTGATTCTGCTGTAATACTTTCAAATGCTGATTAGATTGCGGGCAGTATTGCATTTTATAAAATCTAACATAAAAATTTGAGTTTTTACATGCATACCAACTTGTTTATAAATGAAAATGTGTGCTTTTAAATGTGGTGTTTTTGATTTAATTTGAAAGATTTGGGTGGTATAAATGTAAAAGTAAAGTTTCAGTGTTAGGAATGGACATGGTTTTTAAATCAGTTTAATGTACTATGTTGTGGCAGTTTCTGCAGATCATGCAGGTTTTGCAGTCTTGACATCACGGAGCTAAATGCTCTTCTATTTTATTCAAATGAAAACAAAAGTTGCTTTAGGAAATTTACATACATACCACATAATTTTTTTTTTGTATTTACACATCTAACCCCTAAAGATTGATATTTATATTTATAATATTCTGGTGCCACGAGCCATTGCATGAAAAGTTGTTTTTAACTTTAAAAAATAGTGATAATAATATTTTTGATATAATGTGAAAGATTGAAGTGGTATAAATGTAAATATGAATATTTTGATCTTAGGTTCTGGCGCTGCCCCAGAAAGTAACTGCGGCGAGATGGCGAGAGGAAACGATTGCGCGGGGGGCAATTTGGAAAAATAGAGACGCGAAATTTGGGGCTGTGGAGTCGTTCCCGCGGCCGGCTTTTCGCCCGCTTTCGTGTCGTCTGGCCGCGAAGTTGGGAGACAAACAATAAACATTCACTATATTGGGCCGTGCTGCACGAAAAAAGCGGCGCCAAACGGACCCTTAGATATGTGAACACAGAAGAATTATTTGGTATGCATGTAAGTGCTCCTATTTATTTTTGTTAATATTTTGTAGCATTTACATATTTGGCATCAAAGGCCAGCTTGAATTGCGTCGTCATTGGAACATAAATTAACCTTAAGTTTAATGCTAAAAATAATAGCACCCTTAATATATATAGAGATATATATATAAGTTCTGACATCATTAATATTTTGGCTCCACAATTAATTTATATATAGTTAAAAGCTCTTTTAAAGTCCTATATTATGAGAACTAAGAGAGACTAAAATTGAATAGAAGAATTTGAATTTTATTCTATTTTCTTATTCCACAAAAAGTAAATATTTATACATGCTAGAAAATACACATGCCTGGGTATATGATTAGAAAATAATTAATGGGAGATTTATTAGAGTACATGTTTATAGATGCTAGTAAATACTAAGGGTCCATTTAGGGTAACTTATTTGGTGCGGTGGCGTTTTGAAAACGCACCTTGACTTTTTTGGTAAACTGCGTCTTGGCAGCTTATGCATTTTGAAAACGCTGAAAGCAGCGTTTTCACACCACACCTATCTAGATGCGATGACAGCTTTCGGCAGCGTCTGACTTTTCCAGAAAAAATAAAAATTTGTAATAGTCACTGCACCTAACTTATCAGCAAATTATTCAATAAGCTGCAACTGCCCCGAATAGACCCAAAGTCTATAATTAAAGAATATTTAATGTTATCATTCCTAGCTTGAAAGTTGGCTTATCAAGCAGTAATTGATCGCGTGCTTTGTTTAGGATATCTGTTATATGAAATTTTACAGAGTACACTTAATTTGAACAATCCCTTGATCATTTTTTTTTAAAAATAAAATGTACATCAATTCAGCTTGATCAGTTCTAACATGGTTTACTAGGTCTTTTTCTATATTAGTTTTAACTTTGTTTTCACATATCATTATCATTACTTCTTTAATGATGATGTTTTAGGGATTTAAAAAATAATTTTAGCCATGTTCCTTAGTAAATTTTATGATCCATGGCATACTTGCTACTTTTAGCAAGCATAGTGTATATGTATTTTTATTTTTTTCATGTGACTATATTTCCTAAAATGAATAATAGTTAGGGGTGGATTTTTAGTCAATTATGAACCCCAATCCAATCATTATCAAAGAAAATTTATCTCCTTTTAACTATTTCTTTTTTTATTTATTTATGAAAAAACATTTTTCTAGTGACATTTTTAATCATTTTAATATTTTATAAGGTTTATAAAGATATTTCTTGGTGTGATTATATATAGATTGACTATTTACATTGAAAGAGTAATATATGTTAGAAAGAGTAGAAGAGATAAATAAGTTTAACTTGACATCGGTGAGCTGTTTTGTCAATAGCATCGATAGGAGTATTAGCGTCTCTGTACCCATTTTATATTTCATTTTATTGAAGATCAAGAGTATATCTATGAAGTGAAATAGCAATAAATTTTCTTAAAATTTTCAATTTAATATTAAGAAAAAATTTCAAAGCTCCGAAATCTTTAATTTCATTTTTTTTAATAGTCGCACAGTCTCCTGATTTCTTCTTTAGTATTGTTAGTTAAGTTAATATCATTAACATAAATAATAAGAAAATGATTTAATTAGTGGATGATTCCTTACAAATGAATAGTAATAAGCTTGCACTTTCGAGTTTTTATGCTTTTAAATTATGATAATCTAAGTCACTAATTCCAAAAGTTTGAGTAAATTCTTTTAAGGTCAATTTAGCTTTGTACCTTTGCATATATTTTATGTTGAAGATCCATTTGCATGAATCAGCACATCTTCCTTTTTGTAAGGTCATGTGTTTTCACAAGCTACTCATTCCAAGTGCTTGCGTTTCTCCATAAATAGCATCTATGCAATCAATTTTCTTAAGACCTCTTCAATATTGTTGGAGTTTGCCTACATTAGAAGGATTAATTATAAAAGCATGAAATTAAGAAGATAAGTACTTAAAAAGTATATGTATTCATTGATCAAATATTTTGTATTAGGTTTTATCATCCTTACATTTTTCTTATGAGCAATAAAGATAATAAGATCATAATTAGTGTTACATTGTAAAAAAGAATTGTAAATTGATTCAAGTGAGTGCTTTTACTACGAAGCAATCTTGGTTCATTATATTTTGTTAAATCTTAGAGAGTTTGAACGACATAAATGACTAAGTTGGTGATAATTAAATTGTAGTTAGGTCAAGAATTTATTATGAGATTTACCATAAACCATCTCCAACATGTACTCCTTTGATAAGGATGTGGGAAATACTTGTGAGGTTGTCCACAAACAATCTTCCATTTGTACTCTTTTGATAAGGATATGGAAAATCAAGTGTTACACACTTTGTCCATATAAGGTTATTTGTTAACCTCTCTTTAAATTCCGTCTGAAATATGATGTCAACAACACCACCTTCCTCTTTCAAACTTCCATTAATTCAATTCTTAAACCCTATCACAACCCAACTTGATTAGTGGCCATTCGAGCACTAGTTTAGTCAACCATAATATTGTCATATTTGAAGTTTCCTTATTGAAAAATTCACCCCACTAATGTTAACAAAATTTGTGATATTTTTCTTCATAAATCTCTTGTTTTATTTCGTTATAATCATAATTTTATGCTTTGTGGAAGATGTTTTTGCGATGTTTGTAGGTTATAGTTGTTAAGGAGATTCAGGGAGCCAAAATACGAAGTTGGAACAAACAAACGGACCAATGTACCTAGGACACTTTTTGAGCAATTATGTTAGGGTCTTTGGCTCAAGAAGCGCCAAAACAAGTGAAATAATATTAAAGTTGACATAATTGCACTAGGATGCGACATAATTATCCCGAGTTTGGTGCACTTACTAACGTGTGTCAATTTTATGTAATTTTATTTACTATTTTTCTTCATTTACATATTAATTTTATTTATTTATCATAAATTTATGCTTGAAAAAGTGTTTTGTTGATGTTGTGTATGATGCATGATTAAATATAAATAAGTTGGAACAAGAAAATCGAGCTGATAAGTGCCCTGAAGCAGTGTGACAACCAACTATAGCTATTGTAGCTCCCAACTACAACTTCCTGATCAAATACATTTGTTGTAACTCAATTACGACTATTATTGCTCAACTAATATTGTTTATCTATAATATAAATTTTGTAATTTCATTTTATCTAATTTATAAGAAGAGTTGACCTTTATATTTATAAACACATAATGAATTACTTTAACTTTGCTAGACCTTGTGATTTTTTTCTTTATAGGGGTTTTTCCACATAAAAATTTTGATGTCTTATACCACTTTCAATTATATATGTGTATTGAATCTTTGTGCAATGCTAAAATATTAACCTATCACTCGATCATCATGAATTTTCCGGCATACAATAAAGTTAAAGCTTAAATATTAATTTTATCATCATAAGTTTTCTGCACACAAAAATAAACAAAAGGGGGCATTTACATACATACCGACTAAGTCCTATGTATTCACATAATTAGCACTTATACTTAGCACTTATGGTTTGTTAAAAATAAATGTAATGTAAAAGAATTACAAAGTATTATGATTACAATGTTTCTGCAATGGTTTAAAGTTGTTCGATTCAACGCATAATAAACGTGTAACTTTTCTATATTTTTTTGTTTAAGTAGATTGAAAATAATATATTTCAAAAAATATTTTTTTTGTTCGACGGTAGTAGGTGGGTTAGCAGGCTGCAAGCAGCGACGGGTTGGTGGGTGGGTGGTGGGTTGCCGACGGTGGATGACCAACAACCGACGGTAGACTGCCGACAGCAGAATGCAGGTGGCAGGTGGCGGGGTTCTCCGGGGCCAGCTTACTGATGATGGAAGGCGGTGGGTAGCAGGCGGGCGACAATGCTGGCTGGAAGCCTGCGGCGGTGGTGGCGTTGCCAGCGGGCTGCAGCTTATCGATAATATTTTATATTTTTCACAAATAGTGTAATTTAGAATTCAGGCGCAATCTAAATTTAACCAAATGAACTACGGTGTAAACTTCAAATATATTCATACTTTATGCTGTATTTGAATTTCTTAGTGCTAAATATATAATTTTCTTACAAAAAAATTATAGTACGTCATAAATTCACTTAACAAAACGACTCCTAAAACCTTCTTTTAATATTTTTAGCACTCAAATCTTTCATATAACATAAAAAAAAGATCACTATTTTAATTTTGAAAAGATAAAATACACATTTTCTTGGCATTTATATAGAAATGAAGTTTGTGCTTGATGTGTAAATATAAGAAATTGAGAGTTACACTATAAATCTTCAAAAAAAAAAAAATAGTCCTCAACATTTTCTTAAACATCATTATTTGAAATATGTAGGTTCCCTATTACAATTTAGCAAATCTTATCCCGTGGGATTCTTAAATGCAAATCTGGCCTCGTTTCCGTTGGCACGACGTCTAGAATCTAGATTACTCTCTTCTACCTCTTCAATAAAACCCTAACAGCCAGAAAATGAGCGCCATCGCCGGAGTGCGCCAAGGGAAGAAGAAGAGAACTGTAAGAGGATCGGGATAGTGAGTTTGGGCACTTTTACCACCACTGCTCGTTCGAATTCCGGGAGATGTCGCTGCGTATAAAGGCCGTGGTGGACAAGTTCGTTCAGGAGCTTAAGGAGGCACTTGACGCTGACATCCAGGATCGCGTCATGAAGGAGAGAGAGATGCAAAGTTACATTGAGGAACGCGAGCGCGAGGTAGCTGAGCGCGAGGCCGCCTGGAAAGCCGAGCTCTCACGTCGCGAGGTAATCGATTTTATCCTGTTACATTTGAATGAACATCGACGGAGCAAATGTTGCTTGTAATTGTCCATGTAAATATCTGTAATCCGGGGATTGGTCTGAATAGAAAGAGGAGGCGCTTCGAACTTCTTGTGATTGGCCTTGATGGATTGAAACTGTGAAATTTGTTTGAAAAAGAAAAAAAGGATTACGTATGGGTCGTGAAAGCGATGCTGATGCAGCCACCTCCTCACTCGATTCCACCTCTTACATATTCGGAGGGACCACTGCATCATCACTACTCCATGAAACAACTTTCTGTTATTAATGATTTTGTATCACTATAGGTATATTTGAGCAGTAGTAAATTGGTGCGAGAATAATACTAAAACCTTTAATAAATTTACAATAAAAATTAGCCAAAACATGAAAATTATGCACCTCGGATAGAGACTAGGACACTGACCACTGTTGAATGGCTGAAGCCTTCCTAGAGTTAATTTCTACTCCTTGGGCTGAAATCATGTAGCCTAGAAAATGAACACTTGGTAAAACAAATTCACTTTGATGCATTGAGGTAAAGTTTATGAGATCAGAGAACCATAAAGATTGAGTAGTGGTATTGCACATGCTCTTTGAAAGATTTGCTATATACTAATACACGATCAAAGTAAACGACACAAAAAAATATTTAAAAATGGCTTAGCCCTTCGTTCATGAGCCTCATAAAAGTGTTAAAAGTGTTAGGTGCATTGCATAACCCAAACAACATCACCTTTCACTCATAAATGCCCTCACGAGTTTTGAAGGTGGTCTTCCATTCATCTCCCTACCTAATATGAATTTGGTGATATTCGCCACGAAGATCCAACTTGAAAAATATTCTGGAGTTGGATAGTGTATCTAGCATATCTTCTAAGAGTGGAACCAAAAAATGGTATTTGATTGTGATTTAATTAATCGTGCGACTATCCACACACATTTACCATTGACAATTTTTCTTAGCCACTAATAATGTTGGGACATCGCAAGGACTTATACTGTGCTGAATTAATTGTTTATCTAACAATCCATTAACTATGCATTGTAAAATCTGATGTTTTTTTGGACTCATCATGTAATGAGGGAGGTTAGGGAGAGAGACATTTAAAATAAGGTTGATCTGATGTTGAATGGGGCACATAGGTGGCAGTATGGATGATAATTCCGTGGGTCCTATATCCTTAAATTTCTTAAGTAAATCTAATATCTATTTAACAATTTTAGCTGCAGTCAAGTACCTGTTACTTTCGTTCACCATAAGAACTAAAAGAATAGCTAATTCTTTGAAGGATTTTAAGGTTATCTGTTCATAAACTGCACATATATTGGGTTTTTCATGATTGTTGGTAGTATGCAAAGTGTTGGATGTTGAAAGTAACCGAGGTTTCTTGGTCTTTCATTCAAAAGAGTATGCATTAGAGTGACATTCATATATTGTTCCCATATTGAACTGTCAAGGTTGACTGAGAATTAAATGACAAACGTCCATGTCTTAAATATCACAAAGTACCTCACAAACACAATATTTTTCAATAAAAAATTTGACACGACACATTTCCAATATATCAAAATACCTCATTTCACTCAACTAATCTTGTATGGATTATGATGTTTTCTAGTTTCAAGATTGAGAGTTACCACAAAACGAGAGATGGTATTTTCAATGCAATCACTATCGACAAGTAAATCACATGATTTTCCATTGATCGTACACTTGGATCAAAAGATTGCATGACGTTGTGATGGGCTGGTTGTCGAGGAGCAATCAATAGTTTTTTCTAAGACATATAAGAGGTTCTTCTTCATCCCCATGAAGTTCTTCCACCTCATTCTCTTCCATTTCAAAAATTTTTCTGAACTCCATTATTTTCTGCATCTAAGAGCCAAAGTTGTTGTTGTGAGGGGCATTCATTTGATTTATGATCCAGTTGGGAGCATCTATAGCACACTTAAGGTTGGTGGGTTTGCTATAAGGATTATCCTTGACTTGCAATTTTGTTTTGCTGACATATTTAATATGTGTAGTAAAAAAGTTTTTAATAGCATTTGGGGAAGAATTAAAATCGGATTTGCCTTCTGCCGGTTGCAATCTGGTTTTATCTTATATAAGTTCCCGAGTTACCTTCCTTGTCGAACTTTTTTTGTATGTCGATTGATTTGATTTCTGCTTTATATGCAAAATTCACAACCCACATCAAGGGCCAAATCGAACTCAGCTCAAGTATATCTTGGATTGCTTTTTTGAAACCTCAAGTATTTTTGTCAACCAGTTAATTGTTTTTGTCAGTTATATTATTCCACGCACTCGGCTGACAGAATTGCTTGGTGTACTCGCTACCATTTCGGTGAGCTTGTGCACAATGTTGGTGTTAAACGTATAACATTTGCTCGAAATCAGTGGGTAGAAAATGTTCTCTACGGAATTGCTTCATTCTACTCCAACTTTTGAGATTTCCATTTCCTTCTCACTAACGAGTTGTAACAATTATGATCAAATATGACTGCTATCCCTTTTAGTCGGTACACTACATATTTGACCTGCTTTCTACTGGAATTTCCATGTATTCAATAAAATTTTCCACGACCTACTCCCAATCAAAGTAGTCCTCAATGTGTAAATGGTTGTCAAAGAATACGATATTCATCTTAACCCGAAATTCATGTGGATTTCTATACCAGAATTCATGCTTATGATTTCCTTGTCTCTCGGTTGGGTAAAATTCCTCTTCATATGAATTAGAAAAATTGAATCACGAACACATATCTCTATGGCTTTCTGAGATAGAATGCACCAAATCCATACCTAGCCTTTCTCTTTCAGTCATTGTTCCCTAGACTGGATTGCAATTAGGATGGGGGGCTATCTGTTTCTCCAATTTGGTTGTTGGACAAACACCACAATGAGTTCTTCAATGCATAAAGTGGTGATTTTTTGTGCTTCCACAATGCATCTAACCTTCGATCATCATCGTGAGCTTCCATGCTCCTTCTACCCTTAGCAATGCTCTGATACCAATATGGTGTGTAGTAGCCTTCAAAAAAAAAAAAAAAAAACAAATAGAGAACAAATTTTGTATAATATGTAGCATACCAACTATTAGGGGTAGCAGCCGTATGGTGGTCACAATTGATACAATCCTGTCAACGAGAATGAAATGGTAATATTAGAAGTTGGTGTAGAATGAAGCATTAGAAGACATTTTCCACTCATTGATTTTGAGCAAATGTTATATGTTTAATACCAATATTGCACACAAGGTCACTGAACTGTTAGGGAGTACACCGAGCAATTCTGCCGGCTGAGTGAACGAAATAATCTAAATGAGACAAACAATCAATTGGTTGTCATGTATATTGGAGGTCTCAAAGAAGCAATCCAAGATAGACTTGAGCTGAGTTCGATTTGGTTCTTGTTGCAGGCTGTGAATTTTTCATATAAAGAAGAAATCCAAATCAATCAATATAACAAAGGAAGTTTGACAAAGAAGGTATCTCAGAAACTCATGTAAAATAAAGCAAAATTGTAGCCGGTAGAAGACAAATCCGGTTTTAATTCATCTCCAAATGTTGTTAAAAACACTTCTACTACAAATTTTAGATTTGTTGACAAGAAAAAATTGTAGGCCAAGGATAATCTTTACAACTAGGGTTGTAAATGAGCCGAGCTTGAGTGAGCTTAGGCTTGGCTCATGTTCGGCTTGTTCGAAATTGCTCGTGTTCGAAATTGTCTTGTGAGTAGTGTAATCGTGTTAAGCTAGATTTAAATATTCTTATTCATGTTTGGCTCGAAAATGACTGTTAAAATTGATTGAAAAAAATAGATGTAGGGTGTTGGATTCAAAATTGCACCAACTCTGTGTAATAAAATGTGCAGAAACGCACGACCATACGAGTTGTTATGATTGAAACTTAAATATAAATATATATAACATATTAATATATAAATAATATATATATATAATATTATTATATAAATAATATATAAATTTCTTTATTTCAAGCTAGAACAAGCCTAAAACGAGTGAACAAATGGTTGCTCGTGCTCTATTCGTTTATAATTTGAGCTTAAAAAGTTTGTTATCATTCGACTCGTTTACTTAATAAACGAGATGAACACAAGCCACTTAACGAGCCGAACACGAACTGTTCGCGAACAACGAGTTTTTTTAAAAGCCCCTTAAACAATTCTACCAACTTCAAGTGCTAGAGATGCTTTCAACAAGATCATAAATTGAACAAATGACATTTTTGAGAACAACTTCAGCTCTTAGATATAAAAAACAATGAAGTTGAGGAAAAATCTGAAACGGAAGATGGGGATGAAGGAAAACCTCTTCTTTGTGTCTTAGAAAAGCTATTGATTGCTCCTTGCCAACCAACCCAATCACAATGCCATGCAACATTTCGGACCAAGTGTACGATCAATGGAAAAATATGTGATATAGCCGTCGATAATGGATGCTTTGTAATATCATCTCTTGCTCTGTGGTACAATATCTCAATCTCAAAACTAGTAAACATTCTAATAAATACAAGTTTACTTTGGTAAAATGAGGTATTGATATATTGGTTACGGATATGTGTCCTCACATTTTTAATTGGAAAACATTTTGTTTGCGAGGCATTTTGTGATGTTTTAGATGTGAATGTTTGTCATTCAATTCTTGGTCAACCTTGGCTTAGATATGGGAGCGATATGTTATTGCCGTTCTAATGCCTCTTCTTTCAAATGGAAAGGCAAGAATCTCAAGTAACTTTCAACACCCAACACTTTGCATACTACCAACAACCATGAAAAAACTTCCCTTAAAAAATAATAATAATAAATAAATAAAACCCTTAAATAATATAACCATGAAAAATCAAATATATGTGCAGTTTCTGGACTGATGATCTTAAATTCCTTCAAAGAATCAACTATTCTTTTAGCTCTTGTAGTGAACGAAAGTAACAGGGAGTCGACTTCAGGTTTTGCACCCAAGTAGAT
This sequence comes from Phalaenopsis aphrodite, assembly GCA_003013225.1. Taxonomy (NCBI): domain Eukaryota; kingdom Viridiplantae; phylum Streptophyta; class Magnoliopsida; order Asparagales; family Orchidaceae; genus Phalaenopsis; species Phalaenopsis aphrodite. The sequence continues at coordinate 3,398,983 of NEWO01000007.1, forward strand.
ATCAGATTTACATGAGTAATTTAAGGATATAGGGCCCGTAGAATTATCGTTCATGCCACCATCTATGCGCTTCATTCAACTTAAGATCAACCTAGTTTCGAATGCTTCTCTCCCCAACCACCCTCATTATAAGATGAGTCCGAAAGAACATCAGATTTTAAATGACATAGTTAATGAATTGTTAGATAAACAATTAATTTAGCACAGTATGAGCCCTGCGGTATCCCAACATTATTGGTGCCGAAGAAGAATTGTCAGTTGCGAATGTGTGTAGATAGTCGTGCTATTAAAAAAAAAATAACAACCAAATATTGTTTTCCCGATTGCTCTCTTAGAAGATATGCTAGATATGCTATTTGGCTCCACAATATTCTCCAAGTTGGATATTCGTAGCTGATATCACCAAATTTGTATTAGATAGGGAGATGAATGGAAGACCACCTTCAAAACTCATGAGGGTCTTTATGAGTGGAAGGTGATGTTGTTTGGGTTATGCAATGCACCTAGTGCTTTTATGAGGCATATGAACGATGCACTGAAGCCATTTTTAAATGCTTTTTGGGTCGTCTACTTTGATGATATATTAGTATATAACAAATCTTTCAAAAAGCACGTGCTTCTACTCAATCTTTATGGTTCTTTAATCTCATAAAGTTTACCTCAATATATCAAAGTGTGAATTTGTTTTACCAAATATTCATTTTCTGGGCTATGTGATTTTGGCCAAAGGGGTAGAAATGAACTCCAGGAAGGTTTCAACCATTTAAAATTGGCGTAATTTTCATCGTCTCTATCCAAGGTGCGTAATTTTCATGTTTTTTCTAATTTTTATTATCAATTTATTAAAGGTTTCAATATTATTCTTGCACCAATTATGTCATATTGGTATCACAGCATGGTCAAGGGTAGTAGGAGGATGGCTGCTCGCGGCGATGATTGGAGATTAGATGCATTGTGGAAGGCCAAGTAATCACCACACAATACATTAAAGAACTCGCAGCGAAATTCAAAAGATTCACGACAGAGGTGAGGAAGGCGATCTAGACTCTCAATTTATCGGGTGTATTCATCCGACGACCAAATCGGAGGAATCGACCACCCCCATCCTAATCTCAATCCATTATGGGGAACAAAGGCTGAAAGAAGAATGCTAGGTGTGGATGTGGTGCATTCTTTCTCAGAAAGCCTTAGAGATCTGTATTCACGACTAGATTTTTCTGACTCAGAGGAGGAATTTTATCCAACCAAGAGACTAGGAAACCATATGCATGAATTCCGTGATAGAAATCCACATGAATTTCGTGTTAAGATAGATATTTGGCTATTTTACAGAATTTGTTCTGTATTTGTATTTTCTTGCTATAGGCTACTATGCCACGAAGCAAACCTGGCCATGAAATGGTTGATATCACTATTGAGTTCCTCTGATTCACTGTGGATATGCGGCAACAATTTTGAAATCTTATGACGTGGGAAACACTATCCTTATCTCATTGCCGGCATGATGTGCAACCATAGTAGCCCAATTTGAAACTCCAAAGGTGTCTCGCGGCTAAAGACGAGCTCTAAGACACCCATCACTAACTCTACTAGGGTTTTTTGAATCCGACGAAGATGAACACCCTTGTTGGTGGTTTGTGCTCTTTGACTTCAAACTCAAAGATGATTATCAGCTAGCTCATCCCAACAAGAAGAATATTAGGAGTAGAGAAATGGGAATGATGACTCATACCAAGTTGATTTCTGAATAAAACTTGATAATCTCCACTTTTAACGGTGATATATGCATATTGAGTTCATGAAGATTCATCTTGAGAAGCAAACATGTAGCCTGTAAACTGAAGAGGGGAGGGGCACGTGGTGGAACAAGTTCCTCCAACTCAGTAGTGAGAGGGTAGAAGGCCTGTCATGGGCTGGTTTTGAATGAAACAATTGCCATGGGGAAGCTTCTTACCCACAAATTTGAGCAAATGCTCTGCCTCCAATAGCATCATTGTTTATAGGACTCTTGGTTTGTGAATGAAGACACTGAAGAATTTTGCAAATTGATTGCGAGTAATAATTTGAATGAAACCAACAATCAATTGGTAGTTTGTTACACTGGGGAACTTAAGATATTCATGTCAAATTCGACATGAATTCAAATTCTATTTGGTCATTGTCTCTTGCAATCAATTTGCCTATAAAGTTAAACTGTAGCTCGCACAAAATGCTCGAGGAACTTCAAACATAAGATCTTATATCTAGCATAGCAACGGCCTTGTTAAACATTCCTCTCACACCTCCAAATATAACTCCCTTCAATCCGTTGCTACAAGCATACTTCAAAGAGTTCGGAAAATAGTTTGCCAAATTAACCAATAAATCATAGAAGGGATAACCCATATGTTAAACCAAACACAGATGCATTCATTGCTTACAACCTAGTCAACTTGTCCAAACCATTGACAAGCTCAATCTGTTGAATGAGACCAAGAAAGTAATAATGTGATGAAAATCCTATACCAAGCACTGATGTAGGAAAGTCAGCATGCGATGAAGGCAATGCCCTTTGATGTGTTCTAGATGAAATTTTGGTTGCTCCTCAACAACTAGCATCACACTATGACACTAGATATTCAAGATGAGGTATACCGTCAATGGCAAAGTGTGTGAATTGTTTAGTGGTTGCATCGAAAATGTGATATCTGGCGCAATACTGAGAGCATTGAAGTTGCAAAAAACTGAACATGCCCACTTGTGCAAGATCATGTGGGTTTAGAATGGTATTTAAATTTTAGGTGTAAACATATATAGAGTAACTTGTTCTATTTGGAAATATTTTATTTTGCTAAGTGTCCTGTGATGTACTTGATATGGATTTGTGCCACCTTATTCTGGAGCATTTTTGAAATATTGATATGGGAGCCATTTATGGCAGCAAAGCGAATGGGCATGTATTTGATTTGGAAGCGCAAGGAATTTGATAGATACCATGCGACCCCCATCAAGTTCTCTGTGAAATCAAGATGTCATAGCCATCTATTTTTGGGTAAAGTCAACTAGATGCACACAAATAAGTAACTGTCCGTTTACAGTAGTGGTTATTGAAACGGGTCTCCCAACATCTCCAGTTGCTTTGAGCTCAACTGCAGAAAAATGCTCATATTAGTCCACAAGAGCTCCCATCAGAACTACCTCTTTTCTGAACGATTAAACATTAGACTGCTCTTATTCTTAGAGAATCCTTGTCGAATCTTGCACATTATAAAATGCGCTGGAAAGAGCATTGAGCACTACAAGATATAATGGATGACTCATTCATTACACGATGCATGTGCTTGGATAGCTATGCTTTGAACTAGATAATAATTACATATTACCAGCTTAAAAGGCATGTTGGATAAATTGGAGGGTGCTATTGCCTTTCCCAAATTAGACTGACGAAGTGGTTGCCACTAAATTCTCATTTATCTTTGTGATGAATGGAAGATTACGTTGAAATTGTGGGATTTTCTCTATGAATGGAAATCCATACCCTTCAATTTATGCAATGCATAGAGTATTTTTTTTGCAACTCTGATCGAGGTATTAAAACTTTTCCCAATCACTTTTTTGGTTGTTTATTTTGACAATCTCTTGGCTTAGCTTTCTATCTGATCATTTTCAAAATCTATAGAGTATTTCATATTTGCTGAAACAATTTTTTTTTTTAAATCTATTCAAATGCAAGTTCGCCAACTTCAGTTCACATTTCCTGGGTTTTTTCATTTGTAAAGAAGGGATTTGCGTCAACCCATAAAAAATCTCGGTATATCAGGAATGGATGACTCTTAAATCCTTCAATGGAATCCGAAGCTTCACCAGGCTAGCCAATTTTTATCAATGATTAATCCGCAGATTTAGTGTGGTGATGGTTCCAATCATGGACATTCTCAAATTCAAATAATTTTTATGAATAGAGGAACTACACCACCGCTTTGACTCAATATTTTGCCTAGTTTGGCACTTATTTGGCTATTTTGAACTTTGACAAGCCATTTTGAGTGAAAAAGGATAGAATTGTGCATTCAATCGGTTCAATTAGATTGGTTGACAGATTTGTTAAACAAATTGAACTAAATCAAATTCAACAAAATTGAATCGACGAAATCATTAATAAAACTATATTATATATATGTATATTTAGTTTATGCAATATTTTTTTGTCTTAAATTGAAATCCAAATCACCCTTTATTCAAAACCAAAAACTGAACCAAATTAACTAGGGATATGTTGTTTAGTTTGATTTTTTTGATTTAAAACAATTAATGCATACTCCTAAAGCTGGACACTTCAACTATAAGTGTTAGTATTGTTTTGTTGCATGAAGATGGATCCATTGCTTTAGTCGTTGAAAACCTCAGTGCTCCAACAAAATGATTGTATGTGGTTATCCTGGCACTCAACTAGTGTGAACCTTATATATATTTTTTTACCAAGGTTTTATCCTAGATGTTGATCACACACTACGGTTTTTAAACTCAAAAAATTTATGAAAAACACAATTCTTATTCATTTACATATCTAACACTTTAACACTTAAACTTTCATATGGACATATGTATCACTTTGGTGCTTTAAGCCTAAACATGAAAAGATCTATTGCTGTTTTTTATGTGATATTAAAGATTTGAGTGTTATGTGTCTAAATATGAAAGTTTAGGTGAAGACATGTAAATACATAAGAATTGTGTGCTATGTATGTAAATGCCCCAAAAATTTAAGCAAAATACATTCTTGTTGGGCACTCTTCTTACATAAATTTACATTCATTTTCATATACAAAACTAAAAAAGTATAATTGCTGCGTTAGAGTCTTTAGATTGCCTTGGAAATTGAACGTTTTGACTTGGAGCTTCTCAAAGCCCTCTATAATGAAGATGAGGAAGCATTGATGCATTAAAGCGATGCTTTAGACTTTTGATTGCCTTGCAAACTTAAAGTATTGAATTGGAGCTTCTCAAAACCCTCTACAGTGAAGACGAGGTTTCTGTTGGCCCCTGGAAGAAATGTGATAGCCATGTTCCTATTTATGATTACTCCATCAGACAAGGATTTTTGTTCGAAGGAAATCAACTTTGTGTTTTCAAAGCAGCAATGCATGACCATTTGATTCGAGATTTGCATGCTGGAGGCCTTACCACCAATATAGGAATTTACAAGATGTTATCTTAAATTTGGTCATCATTTTTCTGGCCAATGCTTTGTTGTGATATTTTTCGATGCATGGAGTATTGCCCAATTTGCCAAGCTTGCAAAGGAACCACTTAGAACACATAAATTTTCACTTTCACTTCCAATGCTAGAGACAATATGGGAAGATTTTAGCATTGATCTCATCTTGGCGTTATCATGAATCCAGCATGGCGTTGATTCAACTATGTTTGCTGTCAATCGTCTTTTTAGAATGGCTCATATTCTTGTTTGAAGGGGACATTCCTTGCTAGAATCATTGCGAAACATTTCCTTTTTGTCGGAGCGTTCCTTGAAGATATTCCCCACAGCCTTGACATCAAATCGTGAGAACAAATTTATTAGATGTTTTTGGCATAAATTATGGAAAATTTTGCAAATTGATCCTCTTCTAAGTTCTTCTTACCATCCATAGACTAATGGGCAAACTGATACTGGCAACTGCACTTTGGATAATATGCTTTGATGTTTTGTGTGAGCTCAACCAAAATAGTGGGATGAAGCACCTTTTCAGGTGAAATTTTCTTATAATTCCATGATGAATCTGTCTGCATGAAAAAGTCCATCTTGCATCGTAGTATACACTAAAGTTCCAAATTGTACAGTAGATCTCACCATTTTTCTTGAGTGGTAGAACCTGAACTTCAGGTGAAAGATTTTGACTTCATGCTAGAAAGCATAAGAAGCCAGTTTGAGTCCTCTAATATGCTATACAAGCAGCCTGCTGATGTCCACTGTCGACATTTAACATTTAATGCTGGAGATCTCATCATGATACGCTTGCATAAAGTAAGGTGTCCTTCTGGTAACTATTCCAAGCTCAAGCCTCATAGAATCAGGCCATTTTTGTGGCTAAAAAATTTCTTGATAATATTTAACATTATTCCCCTTCTATCAGAGCTACATCTCTCTCAACTTTCAACATTTTCAATAGATGTGTGCGCCAGACACCTGCCAAAACAACGGTTGCGCTTACTAATCTCAAAACGGAGCACTGCCTCACCATTCCATAAAACAACTTTATGTTATTTTTACTATTCTTTAGTTATTTTGCCTCTGCATATGTTGTCAGCGGTAAATTGGTTTAGTATATTGTATGTGTTTGGTATTCCATCTGATTGTAATGTTTGGTGCCTTTCTCTTAGTTGCAGAACTGGTGCTTTATTTTGTGAGATTTGCAATTGCCTTTTTGCGTCGGGCTTACAGCTTTGATCGGTTTATGTTAACTGAGATTTTATTGCACCAATTATCATTAGTTGCATTTACATACATACCACAATTCTTATCCATTTACATGTCTAAAACGGACACTTTAATATTTACATTCATAACACTCAAATCTTTAACATCACGTCAACAATATCACTTTTATTATTTTCTTAAAATTCAATTGCACCTTTTTATGCATAGGTTTATAGCGTCAAAGTGTCATAAATGTAAAAATCAAACTTTTAGATTTTATTTATTTATTTTGCAGGCAGAAATCAGTCGTCAGGAGGCCAGGCTGAAAGTGGAGAGGGAAAACCTTGAGAAAGAGAAGAGTGTGCTCATGGGCACTGCTTCATCTCAAGACAACCAGGATGGTGCACTTGAGATCACCGTCAGTGGAGAAAAATACCGCTGCCTCAGATTTTCTAAGGCAAAGAAATGAGGTTCTTCATGCAATATATAGTTTTCCTTTGCTGGTAAGGGGAATTTTAGAATTTTGTGCATAGCATATCTGATTAATTTCTGTTTGATTGTGATTAAAATTTGGAAAAAAAAATTGAAGGTTTGTATTAAAGGAAATGTTGAAATAACATCTGTTAAAAGATAAGGTGATTTGGATATGTATGATAAAGGTTAGAGGAGGTTTCCACTAGGGGTGTAAACGAGCCGAACATGAGCGAGCCCAGGCTCAGCTTGTGTTCGGCTCGTTTATATTTCGAGCTCAAAAAGTGTGTTCGTGTTCGGCTCGTTTGCTTAGCGAGCCGAACACGAGCCGTTCACGAACAAAGAGTCGTTCTGATAACCATAATCACGTAGCCATATGATGTTAAGGATTGGGGAACAATTTAAAAATTATTGTTTATATTAAAACATCATTTTGAATCTAATTTAATAATTTTTATTATATTTTCTTTATTAACACTTTTAATTGATTATAAATCTTTGTAGCCTTGTAGTCAATTAAATTTTTTAATAATTCATCACACACACACACACACACACATCAATTTTTTAAAGATAGTATTCATCACACACACACACACACACACACACACATATATATATATAATTGTTTAGTAGTATTTCGAGCCAAAATCAGCCGAACACGAACGAACAAATCTTCGTTCGTATTGTTCGTGTTCGGCTCGTTAACTTAGCGAACGAGCTGTTCTTGAACAACAGGCCGTCTTGACAGCTCTAGTTTCTACATGATGATTTAATAAAATTAGTAGTAGAGAATCATAAACGAAAGTTGTTATATTTAAGTTTAAAAATTATGAGAAATTTATATTTGTGCCACACAAATCTTATTTGTTTACATTTCTAACACCCAATCTTTGAAAGTTTGGAAATTGCATTAGATGATTTGTTAGGAAAAAACTCAAAGGAGGAAATTGCATAGTTTCCAAAGCTTTTTTTTTTTTGACCGAAAAATTTTTGGATTCAAATTTATAAGCATGCATACGAAACTTTTATGACTGATATATATATCTATATCTATATATATATATATATATATATATATATATATATATATATATATATATATATATATATATATATATATAT